>CM062620.1:16763385-16830885 GCA_025617555.3 Puccinia polysora | reverse complement strand
GCGCCCGCTTCCCATCCTGCGCTAGCTTCCCCCTCAACTTGGCCACTGTCCTCAGCTGACAGTCTCAACCAATTCCACAGAGGTTGCGTCCACCAGCTGCAACCCCTACTTCCTTTGTCCCAGTCATCTCATTGGCGCCCAATCCTTCCCTGTTCTTCACCTGATGCCCCGCCACAAGTGTCCGTTGCAACAATGCCAAAACCTCCGCTAGCCATGATGGCAACGGGCCCGTCCTCCGTCAATCTGTCCTGCACTCCCCGCGCCCTTCATCCTTCCATTCCGCATTCATCCTCCTTTCCACCACCACATCCTTCAGTCCTGCATGCATTTTCCCCGCCGTCAAAGAGGCCCAGCCCTGGTTACAATCCTCTGACGCTTGGCCCGTTCCCACTGCCACCACTCCTTCCCTCTCCACAAGACCCATCCACTGTTGATTGGTTCCCAAATCACACGGAGTATCCGCTCCCCGTTCCTTTGTCCTGGCTTGCTTCCTATCAGCAGGCCAAACCAGTTCTGCCAAGACCCGCTTCCCCAACACGCACCCCGCCTCCACCAAGGAAACCGTTCCTGCATTTGAATCCGTCAACTTGTTCTGGGGCAAAACCTTTTGTGCCACAGGCTTGTACCTTCCTGTGTTGCAACTAACCATCCTTAAGCGTCCACCGTTGTCCTTGTGAATCCTGGCAATAATTAACCCGCGGCTCTTGCCTTTGCTCACAAGCGTGGCACCATGATAGGGTCTTTGAAACACAGTCCCTTCCAATGGTGCATACTGAGGAAGAGGACTTACTTCTGCCGCCTGCGCCCTCCGGATGCTTCCTTCCCCCTCCTGCTCCTTCCTAGTCAACCACCCACACAAAACCAGAGCCGGTCCCGCGTGGTACCCGCGGTGTGGAAACAAGAGAGGTGATACCCCCCAAAGTTTTTTTCAGGTTCCGGAAGTTATTGGTCTAAGCGTCTGTAAGGGGATTGGATGCAATGAGTTTTCAGAATAGAGAGGGTGATGATGATATACAATATATGATATGATCCAACCCGGAGTTTAGAGTGAGGTATTTTTGAGTCTTCCCTCTCAACCCTAACCTAGGTACAACCACAAGCAACATCATAGATGAAATATGACCCCAAGTGTCAGCCTCCTGAACGCCAAGACCCTTGCTATCTTTTAGCTACCAGAGGTGACAGAATAAGTAATCAATATATTATTTAATAAATGCAGCAAAAATCCATAAAATATTTGGATTAAGCTTATTGCAAGGTTAATTGGTTTGGTTATGGTTTATTGCTTTGAATAAATATGAATAAATTGATTATTAAATATTTTTATAGAGGGTCCACAATTATATTGGGGATCTTTAACACCTCTCTTCAGGGATTTCAGTATGAAAACACGTAGTCCTGGTTACTTTGGGCTCTTTAGTTTAAAGGATATTTTACCCAAAGATAATATGTATATAAAATACACGGTGGAGTGGCAGGGCCTTGTAGCCAAGCCGCCACAACAGAGAAAGGATAATAGAACTCACTGGTATATTATCAAATCCTTTTGGTATCTGTTTGAGACATGCACTGATGGGGGAAACCTGTATACTGGGGTTATAAGGTTGTTCAGCAGTTTTAATTGATATAAAAGAGGTTGAGGATGGATATTATTGATCAGACTTAGCCATAAATCACTTACTTATCTCTTATAAGTACTTGATTACCTTGGCACGGTTTCTGGATATGAATATAACTTGGTCTCTGCCCATCAATATCCTCAAATTAGCTCTTTATTTATAGCTTTTGGAGTCCCAAAATTGTCCTTCTGAGGGGTACAGGGGCTCAAAGGGACGGACACTAAGGCTAGCAGGGTAACCAAGGGTAGCCTGTCATGTGTTCTTGGTGCTATAGCACGGGTAGCATCTAATTCCTCAGGGTATGGGAATTATTCTACTTTATAATAGATATTAGGACGTGTGAATAACACTAATCTGTCCCATTTATGTACTATTTAATTACTTATCCTTGGTAAATGTTCCCATTAATTCAATAATTATATAAATAGAAATTTTTACGGACATCTTGATGTCAGGTAAGTTCTCATTATGTATTATATATCTGGAGTAAAAGTCATAATATTGATTTTACTCCTTATTTTCGAGTTCCAGTTGATTTACTAAGATAATTAATTAAAAATATAAGTCATGGGAATTCATGTAATATTTTTACATCATTAGTTTTCTTAGTATTTCACAAAAATATTGATGTCTAGAAATTCTCATAAAAGTATATTAAAGTATTTTCATATATTTTTAGAAGTTGTCATTGTCTTGTTTTCGACATTCTTGGTACTTTGAGTTATATTAAATAAAAAATACGTATAAGGATTATTTAAGTATTTCTATATAATATTATGTATTTTTAGACTATCTACTATCCACGGGAACATTTATTAAATATGTAGAATGTTGCTGTATGGGTTGTAGCATGTTTACGCGGTACCTGAGCCTCTCAGGCCGCCTGTCACTCTGTCAACCCGTAGTCCCGCAGCTGCGTACTTGTCAGAGGTCCGGGGCTGCATACACTACCTTGAAGGAGTGACAGGGCTGTATCTCAGCCAAGCGCGGGTGCATTGGCTGCCACGGCTGTATGCGGGAATTGTGACAAAACACATTTCTGTCCGTAACTCCTAAAATATACACAACACCTCAATTCTGACTGAATTTTAGGTGTGAAACCTTTACGTGAAGATAAGCGTGAAATATTTAATTGACCAAAAACTCAATAGTGGAGCCGTAGTATTTTGGTCTTTCTTTCCTTAATTATTTAAAAATATAAGGAATTGGATTTCAAGAGTGGGGTCAGTGAGTGACCCTACCTACATTTGGGTGTAAAGTCTATTTCTGTAATAATATTTATGGTTTTTCAACTCCTTCTTAGGTTAATTGTATTATTATTATTTTTATGTTATTTTTGTTACTTTTGCAGCTTGCTCTGCAATAGTAGCAAGCTGAAATTCCCCCACTCCAAGATATGGCCATATCTGAAAAAAAGCTGGAGGGTGTTGGGAGAAAATTAATTTCATGTGTGTTTCAGTTCCTTTTGCTGGCTCTGTAGTTTCTGGGATGTATTGGTCCATCAGGTATGTTATTTTCTGGTAACCATTCATCTTTGGCTGCAGATTCTCCTTTTTATCTTACTAAGTATAGTCTAACATCTTTTCCTTGAACTCTCTCTTTCTTATCTCTCAATATCCTGCTGAATTTCCCTTTGTCTTTCACAGGGTCAGGTTCTATTGGGATTATTGCTGGAGGGAGGTTGCTGCCCTCTCTTGGTTGAAAGTGTTTGACTAGGCTAACAGGAAATACTGTATGTTTCCTTGATAATTCTTCACTCAAGATTACTTCCACAGCATTTTTGCCATGCATCTTCTTGATAAAAAATGGTCCAACAAAGGCTTGTTTCAGTTTTCTATTGCCTGCTAGGTTGTTGAAATTGTTTGTAGATATCAAGATCTGATCTCCTATTTTAAAGTCAGGTTCTTTATGTGATTTGTCCCATCTTTGTTTGTTGTATTCTACTGCTTTTTCTACCCTTTTTTGAGCATGATTATTTGCCACATCTATCATCTTCTTAAATTCAAGAGATGTTGGATGAATAGGGGCTAAGTTATAGTTTAAGTTATTCCTAGGGAGTTTTGGAATCCATCCTCTTTCTAGTAAGTAAGGAGCTTCTTTGGTAGTAGAATGTTTACTGCTGTTATAAGCCATTTCTAGGGCTGGGAGTAGGCTTACCCAATCATGGCAATAACCATCTGAGTTTTTGTATTCTAGACCAAAGCTAAAGAACCTCCTTAGCATATCTTCTAGGGTCTGTATCATTCTTTCAGCTAATCCGTTAGTTTGGGGAGTGTATGCTGTAGAAAATGCTAGAGTAGTACACAATATATCATGTAGATTCCTCCAAACCTCAGAGGTGAATTTGGGGTCTCTTTCACTGATTATAATCTTGGGTATACCCACATCAACTATGATCCTATTCCAGAATAGTAAAGCTACATCCATAGCACTATCTTCTTTGTGGTTAGGTAAGAATTTTGCCTTCTTAGAATATCTGTCAACTATAACTAGGACAGAGTTATATTAATGAGTACCTCCAGGGGGGAGGCCGGTGACAAAATCCATATTAATGATTTCCCATCTGTTTATAGGTTCAGATATCTTCTGTAAGAGTCCAAACATTTTTCAAGTAGTTTTATTAGATTTCTGGAAGGTTTCACAGCTAGTAACATATTCAGTAGTGATTTCTTTCCAGTCTATCCACCAAGCAGTTTGTTTTACTTTTTCTAAAGTTCTCTCTGTGGATAGATGCCCTGATGAACAGTTGTCATGGCATTCCTGGAGTATATGTTGTATATGCTCTTTGTTCCTTAGTACTAATACGCTGGAATGTTGGTGTCTATAGTTAAGGAGACCATCCCAAAAGGTAAACCTTCCTGCTTTATAGGTTTTAAGTAATGAAGCAGGTAGGCTATTTATCAGAGCTGCTTCTGGGGATTCACATTCCATAATGTTAATCAGCAGCTTGATTTCAGGAGAGTAGCTATCCCCTACTAGGTTGAAGAAAGCAGTATCTAATTCACATAAGTGGATCCCTATTATTGAAGCACTCAATGCAAAAAGATTGATGTTCAGGATAGGAAAAATATCTTGATCTTCAGGGTCATATGCTGGATTGTTAGAGTCATTAGGCAAAGCATTCCTACTTAGACTATCAGAATTCTGATGTTTAGCTCCAGCTTTATGCACTATAGTCATCTTTCCTCTATACTGTTGTATAGCAATTTGCCACCTGCGCATATGTCTGCTGGGATTTTTCATGTTCATAAGAGTTCTTACAGCATTACAGTCCGTGATTACTTGAAAATTGGTGCCTTCTAAGTAATAGTGTAGCTTCTCTAAAGCCCATACTAGTGCCAAACATTCCAACTGACTGGCCCCATATCTCTTCTCTGTATCTTTGATCTGTCTAGATATGAAGAGTACTGGTTTCTCTACTGGTCTGTCTTCTTCTATCCTTTCCTGATGTAAAGCAGCTCCTAGCCCTTCCATGCAGGCGTCAATGTAAAGTTTGAAGGGCTTGGAGTAATCTGGTTGGATAAGTAGAGGAGTAGAGGTCATAGATATTTTTAATTCCTCATAGTTTTCTAGTCTCTCATGAGTCATTTCAAATAGGGTGTTGTTGTTGCATACTTCATACAGAATTTTAGTTAGCATAGCAAACTTTGGTATGTATTGTCTGTAATAACTGCAAAAACTAATGAAAGACAGTAATTCTGTTTTGCTTTGTGGCATAGGTCTATTCATGACAGAGCTATCTTATTTTGATCAGCAGCTAGAGTTAGACCAGAGACTGTATGTCCTAAGGCTTTCAATTCTCCATAGCCAAAGTTTCATTTCTTCATGGACACCTTCAATCCTGCTCAGGAGATTGTCTGGAGTACTAATATTACTTGGTTAATATGAGTATCCCAGTCATCAGAGTATATGATAACATCATCTATATATACCATCATCCATCTTTGTCTGATGTAAGTACCTAGAACTGTATCCATTGTTCTCTGGAAGTGTGATGGAGCATCCTTTATACCAAAGGGCATCCTAAGATATTCATATATTCCCAAATGACAGATTATTCTCATAAACTTCCTGCTTTCAGGGCTTATTGGTATCTGGTGGAAACCTTTAAGCATATCCATAGTAGTAATGTACTTGGCCTTGGACAAGTTATGCAGAGCATGATCAATCCGGGGTATAGGATAATAATCTGCTTGAGTATAATTGTTGAGCATTCTGAAGTCTCCTACCATTCTTGAATTGTCATTATGCCAACCTATGATTACAGGTGTGGTCACATCTACCTGTTCATTATGCCCTACTTTCCTCAATACTTGTAAGTCTATCAGTTCTTGGATATGTTCCTCAAGAGCTTTTCTAGACTTAGGACTAGAAGGATAGGCTTGCCTTCTTAAGTTAGGAGGATAAGGAGGCTTGATGGTCAATTTCAATAACATATCATGTCCTTTAATATCACCAATGGGATGATCTTTAGTACAAAAATCATTCTGGTTCTCAAAGCAGACTTTCAATATATCTTTCTTCTGTTCCTCAGAAAGTTTCATATTCAGAGCTGCTTGAGAGAAGTACTCTTGGTCAAAGTCTTCTAAATGATTTTGATAAGTAGAGGAGGGGAAGTTAGACTGAATGGTGCATATCTTAAACTTCTTGTCCCAATTACCTCCTATTGTGAAGTATCTTCCTCTACTCTGGAACACATCTATACCATATAGACATAAGGCATCATTTCCCAGTATCAGGTAGTCACACAGTCCGTTGAGCAATACTACAAATTCCACTTGTATTCTCAAAGATCCTTTAGTATGAGGTAGTATTATAGGAGCAGTCCATACTCCAATAGCATTCATGGTAGAGTTTCAAGAGCTGAACCTGGCTTTTAGGACGGGAAAAAGGTGTTCTTTCCAATTGGGGCCCCATTTGTTTAAGAATTCAGCACAGACACATGAGCAAAAGGCTCCACTATCCAGTAATAACCTTATAGGTCTGTTGTTATACAATCCTGTTGCATAACAAGTTTGACCAGTGGTATAACTTTTCCCACTCATGGGTTTAACTGTTAATGGTTTGACATCCATAATATTTCTAGGAATTATGGTAGGATCCCATTGTTGGGGCAAGCTAGAATCCCCATGGATGTTATTGATGTCTACAGAAGTGCCTATATCTCCTTCTATAACATTAACAGGGTTGATCAGGATCAATTCACATTCAGAAAGAGATCCTTCAGTATCAGCTATATCTTCATAGTTCTGATTCCCTTCAACCTCCTGCTCTCCTTCCAAGACTGCTATCTTCCTTTTTGGTAATGGGCAGTCTTGTCTCATATTCCCAGTCTTGTTACAATTCCAACAGGTTGCAGGCATCCTCTCTTTATCCCTATTCTAATTAGGTTTCTTATTATCAGAGGCATTCATCATAGGAGGTTGTTCTCTGGTTTTATTGATGTTATAGTTTTCTTTGGGTCTGGAAGGGGCTTTCTTGTCTAACCCATTAATGTCTATTACTTCTTCTAGCACATTGATTAGATTTGGCAAGTCAGGATCCATACTCATCCTAAATCTTACACTATGGTTAAGATTTCCAGGACACAGGTTGAGGAGTCTTTCATTTAATTCCTCTTTATCAGCATCTGGATAGAAGCAATCCAACCTTTTCTTCTGTTCCAAGCACCATTTGTGAGGCTTATCCTTGGAGGGGTCAAATGAGGAATTTTCGAAGTTTTTCATCATTTTTCTTTTCCACATTCTAGAACCAAATTTTTCTTTAATCAGAAGTTTCCAAGAATTCCATGGTAAGGATCCTACTTCTTCCCTTTTACTGATAAACCAGTCCAATTCTACTCCTTTGAATAGCCTGGGTAGCCTGACTACAGCTATAGCTTCTGGTAGGTCATAAGAGTTAATGGTGTAGTCAATAAATTTAATAAAATTTATATGATTGTATTCCCCTTCACCGGAGAACTTGGGCCACTCAGAAATAGGGGGTAACAGTTTGAGTGCTTGCTCCATCTAAGGGGTAGGACTAGGTTTAAAGGTGTCACTCCTATGCATTCCTAATAAGGGTGGTGCATAAGGAGTAGTGGTTTGTCTGGGAGGTTTTGGTTCCTCTGTAGTACTCCCCAAGGGGTTGGTCAGACAGACTTTCAAGTCTCTAAGATCATTTTTGATCAGATTAAGTTCCAGGTCCACTTTGTTATTGAGCACATCCAATTTTTCACTAAGGGATAGAATAGAACTGTTAGTGGTGGTTGCCAATTCTTCTTTTAAGGGGTGGAAAGACATAATAAAATCTTCTTGGATTCCCGATAACATATTCTCAATTGTTTGAGTCTGTCTGATCCTACCTTGATTCATTGTCTCCAATAACTGTTCTGTGTGTTCTTTAATTTCTTCCATTCCTACCGTCTTTGTTTGGTTATTAATCAATTTGGCTACCACTGAGGTTAATTTATCCATTTGGGTATAAACACCGTCCAAATTTTCACAAACAATTTTGAAATTATGACGGATATCATCAGAAAAGGAAGTAATTACATCAGAGGTTTGTTTGGGCTCAGAATTAGAAGCTAATTGTTGTAAACCTTTTTCCATTTTTGAGCTAGGGATATTATCTGATCCCAGTCTTTCTTTCCCTTTGGCTTGGGATGGGAAGAGGATCTCTTCTTTCCTGATCCTTTGCCTTTCAGTTGGGCTAATTGATCCCAAGGATTCCACTTATCTATGTAGGATTCTACCTCTTTCCTTGGAATCATTTTCTGAAGAGCTATCTGGGTGGCTTTTGCCTGAGAGATTATCTTTTCCATAAACACCATGTCCTCCCTGGCTTGGGCTTCTTTGAATTCTTCCCAATATTTCATGTGCTCTTTGACTGAGTCTTTGATCTTGGCTTCCTTGGCCAGATTCTGCTGGGGTGGCTGCAGGGAATCTTTTTGTAAAGGAGGGTGGCTTGATTCTACTACCTTCTCCGGCTCTAGGTTGGGAGAGGGCAGAAGTGATTGGTGCTGCTCCTTGTCCATCAACATTTGATTTACGGGTTCTAGTCCCTTCATAGTTGTCCTTATTGGTGGTCTCAGGGTTACTGAGAGCTGTTGGCAAAGATCCATAGGAGGGAATTCTTCTTGAGGCTCTTGTGTTACGTCTATTCATTTTTAGAATAATATGTTTATAAGTATTTTACAGAAAAATTCCGTAAAAATAAGTTTTACTCAAAACTTGCTTAAGTTGATGTTCAAAGGTACCAAGACCTTATTGGGGTTAAATTGATCCTTAGTGGGTAATCGTACTCTTGGTGTGTTCCAATGAGGTCTTCACCTGCCCAATCAATATTTTCAGGGCCTCCAGAGATATCTGGGATTTCCTGATCCAATAAATCAACTTCAGTGGCTACAGGAGGGTTCACTGATAAAAAGGTATATTTTATTGGTTAATAAAATATATCAATATTATTTTTTAAAAAAATAATATGGTAATACAAGTTGTATACTTACTTTTATATTTCAAAAAGTAATTTATACGGTATTTCTTCCAAGCTTTATGTTTCCTTAATAGAGCCTGAAAGTTGATACGCCTTTCAAGATCTTCTTGTTCAAGGAGTTTATCTAAGTTTTTACGTACAGAAGAGATATTAAGTTGCTCAGCTTGAGTTAAAGATTTCCAAAAAGTAGGTTTATGATTTATAATATATTCTCCTTTTCTGATCTTTAAAAGATTTAAATAATAGATTATTAATTCTGCATTGGTTTTTAAATCCACTGCAAAAGAATTTAATGATAAATCATGGTTATAAAGTCAGATAAATTTATCTTTGATTTTTTTTTTTTGTGAAATTTCGGGTCCAAGGTATTAATTATAATAAAATGGAATATTTCCCAGCCAGACCCCCAATTGTCAGCCTCCTGGATGCCAAGACACTTGCTATCTTTTAGCTACCAGAGGTGATAGAATAAATAATAAATATATTATTTAATAAATGCAGCAAAAATCCATAAAATATTTGGATTAAGCTTATTGCAAGGTTAAGTGCTTTGGTTATGGTTTATTGCTTTGAATCAATATGAATAAATTGATTATGAAATATTTTTATAGAGGGGCCACAATTATATTGGGTATCTTTAAAACCTCTCTTCAGGGATTTCAGTATGAAAACACGTAGTCCTGGTTACTTTGGGATCTTTAGCTTAAAGGATATTTTACCCAAAGATAATATGTATATAAAATACACGGTGGAGTGGCAGGGCCTTGTAGCCAAGCTTCCACGACAGAGAAAGGATAATAGAACTCACTGGTATATTATTAAATCCTTTGGGTATCTGTTTGAGACGTTCACTGATGGGTGAAACCTGTATACTGGTGTTATAAGGTTGTTCAGCAGTTTTAATTGATATAAAAGAGGTTGAGGACGGATATTATTGATCAGACTTAGCCATAAATCACTTACTTATCTCTTATAAGTACTTGATTACCTTGGCACGGTGTCTGGATATGAATATAACTGGGTCTCTACCCATCAATATCCTCAAAAGAGCTCTTTATTTATAGCTTTTGGAGTCCCAACATTTTCCGTCTGAGGGGTACAGGGGCTCAAAGGGACGGAAACTAAGGCTAGCAGGGTAACAAGGGGTAGCCTGTCATGTGTTCTTGGTGCTATAGCATGGGTAGCATCTAATTCCTCAGGGTATGGGAATTATTCTACTTTATAATAGATATTAGGACGTGTGAATAAAACTAATCTGTCCCATTTATGTACTATTTAATTACTTATACTTGGTAAATGTTCCCATTAATTCAGTAATTATATAAATAGAAATTTCTACGGACATCTTGATGTCAGGTAAGTTCTCATTATGTATTATATATCTGGAGTATAAGTCATAATATTGATTTTGCTCCTTATTTTTGAGTTCCAGCTGATTTAATAAGATAATTACTTAAAAATATAAGTCATGGGAATTCATGTAATATTTTTACATCATTAGTTTTCTTGGTATGTCAAAAAGATATTGATGTCTAGAAATTCTCATAAAATTACATTAAAGTATTTTAAAGTATTTTAATATATTTTTAGAAGTTGTCATTGTCTTATTTTCGAAATTCTTGGCACTTTGAATTATATTAAATAAAAAATACGTATAAGGATTATTTAAGTATTTCTATATAATATTATGTATTTTTAGACTATCTACTATCCACGGGAACATTTATTAAATATGTAGAATGTTCCTGTATGGGTTGTAGCATGTTTACGCGGTACCTGAGCCTCTCAGGCCGCCTGTCACTCTGTCAACCCGTAGTCCCGCAGCTGCGTACTTGTCAGAGGTCCGGGGCTGCATACACTACCTTGAAGGAGTGACAGGGCTGTATCTCAGCCAAGCGCGGGTGCATTGGCTGCCACGGCTGTATGCGGGAATTGTGACAAAACACATTTCTGTCCGTAACTCCTAAAATATACACAACACCTCAATTATGACTGAATTTTAGGTGTGAAAACTCTACGTGAAAATATGCATGAAATATTTAATTGACCAAAAACTCAATAGTGGAGCCGTAGTATTTTGGTCTTTCTTTCCTTAATTATTTAAAAATACAAGGAGTTGGACTTCAAGAGTGGGGTCAGTGAGTGACCCTACCTAATTTTGGGTGGAAAATTCATTTCTGTAATAATTCTCATGTTTTTCCAACTCCTTCTTAGGTTAATTGTATTATCATTATTTTTATGTTATTTTTGTTACTTTTGCAGCTTGCTCTGCAATAGTAGCAAGCTGACACCAAGTACAAAGCCCTAGCTTCACCCTAACCCTACCCCATACCACCCACCCCATCCAAAACCCTTCCCTTTGATATCCTGTACCTCCAGTTTGTCCTTCTCATGGCGCAGCCCTCTGCCGCGCCCTACTTGGAGCCCCCCGGGTTTTATCCGTCCGCCCGCCTCCGCAGATCCCGCAATCCGTGAGTCGGCACATGATTATGGCCGTGCAAAACTCAGATCCAGCAATCCGTGAGTCGGCCCACGCTTATGCCCGCGCAAACCTTCCCAGCGCGTATAACCCCTGATTGCCCCGCCCTTGCCTTCTGGATTAGCCACACGCAAGCTTGGTTGGGCTGGCTCCATCACTTGGTCCGCGTTCCCTGGGCTGGTTGCGGCCCGGCTCCCCCCAGAGTAGGCCCCACCCGCACCTGGTGCCAAGCCCCGCAATCCCTGCCACTGAGCCCTCATCTGCTGCTGCTGAGCCCGCAGCAGGCACTTCTGAGACCGCGCGCACCCCAAATGCCAAGCCCAACCTACCCAACTGCTGAGCACGCAGCCCGCAACGCAGCTCCCAATTGGAGGTTATAAATACAACACCACCCTCCCCCCAAGTTGAGTTATGTCCCCAGAGGTCCTTCCATCACTCCCTCAACCCTACTGGGCTACCGGACCACCCCCCCCTGCTCCCAGTCCACCCCAGCTACTAGCCCCTCCCCTGCTTCCAACTTTTGCCAACACTATGATCCCCTGTGATTTTCGTGCCTGGAACAGGCACGCATGTTCAATTGTTCCTGGTTGAAGCGCCTGCAGCACTCGCCGTTGCGGCCACGGCCGCTGCTCGCTTACGAGGGAATGCCCCAGCCTCCCCCTCAATCCAGCTTCTGTTCCCTCCCACGCAAGAGGGCCCATCCGGACCCGTTTGTGGTATGAGACAATGAAACCATCTTGGAGGACTTGTGGAATCCGCCCAGATCACCCCTTTGCCGCCCCCCCAAGCTCAATCTGCAACTCCTCTTCACCGTTCTGTTGTGCAGGACCTCCCCAGAAGGAGGATTTCCCCAGCTTTGCCGCTTCCCAGGCGGCTATACAATTCTGGGCAGACCGTGTCCGGGTTACGCAAGGCGCAAGGGACCCGCGTATCAAAGAAATCCTTTGACGTTGCACAGCTCCTCCTCCAACTCCTACTCCGGTCCCCGCCCTGGCTCCTCCTTTGGCCCCAGCCCCGGCTCCTGCCCCAGCCCCGGCTCCTGCCCCAGCCCCGTCTCCTGCCCTGGCCCCTTCCCCGGCTCCGCAAGGCACCCCTCCACCGCCCGCATCACCCATTTTTGTCTCTTTGTTGCCTCCTGTTGGTCCAAGCCCACCAGATGGTCCTCCGGAGGCCCCCTCCTCACCAGTCCCACTCCCCCAAGCCCCCCTGAGATCCCAGAAATCCCCTTTGTTTTTGCACTCCTGACAGCCGGGTTTGAGATCTTTGCTGAAAGGTTGACCGCAATGCTCCACAACTTTCTAGCCACCCCCGGCGCTCAATCCTTGGAATCCCAGCTTGAGCTTTTGGCGTCTTTCCAAGCCTTACTGGCGTTGTCGCCGGCAGACATGGAGGAAATGATGAGAATGGCTTAGGTGCATCGCCCCCCCCTCTCCCCCTTCCCTCTTTCGGCGTTTTTATCATTGTACTGTGCTTCCCCTGATTTAGAGAAATACACTTCCTCTGCGCGCGTGTCCTTTCCCAGAAGGTTGTCCTGTGGAATTATCCCCGCGTCCCAAGTGAGTTTTAAAGAAAGTTCTGCGTCCGCACGTCATAAGTGAGAATGAGAGTGAGATTGAGATCTGGGCCCGCGTCCTGGTGAGAATGAGAGTGAGATTGAGATCTGCACCCCCGTCCTGAGCCAACAAAGTTCCCCGGAAGGTACCTGGACCACCCCAGCCAAACTGCCACACAGTTCCCCATACCCATCCTGCAACAAACACAACCACCCTCCACCAGCGCGCTGTGGTGACCAAATCTGGACACCCTGGACCAGATGCGGAAAATTCAAATTTTTTTCTACGATTCTTTTATTTAGGTGTCATTCAAAAAAAAAAAAAAAAAAAAAAAAAATCGGAATTTTTTTTTTCAGTATCACTCCTCCAATTTCCTCATCCTGCCAAACATTCCTCTTTCCCAGTGGTCTAGGACAGGCCTCTCCTGGTCTCATCACCTAGGCATTGCGTTTGATTACTTCTCTCTTCATTCCCCCCTTCCTTTTGGCCAAACGCGCAGGCCAAGACCCGCTTGGCCCAAGATATTCCCACCACCACCTCCTCCTTCTCTTGCTATCTCCATTGATCATCTTCCTTCCAACCGGACCTGGCTCCTCAACCTCTCAGACTCTCTTGCTTCAAGAATCAACTTGTTGCCTCCCTCAACATTGCTCTCAACCAAGCCCATCTTCTCATCACCACCACCACCAGCAGCAACAATGGACACCCCAATCAATCCATCATCAACCTCATCCCACCCCAACCCATCGTCCCAGTTTGTTCCTCAACCAACTACAACAATGACAAGCTTTTTAACCAAATTTTGGAGTCATGTCATCCAATTGACCAAAGAGTACCATTCAGATTTCAAATACTGTCAAATCTCTCTGGCTAGGATAAAAAAAAAATGATTTCCAACAAGGTTACCGTCTTATTAGACAAGGCTTGCCAAATCTTTATCAATGATCTCACTGTACGCGCATTTCTAGTAGCCAATTCCTCTAGCCAAAGAATGATCAACACCCCAGATATTGTGATGGCTATCAGCCAAAGCAACATGTTTGATTTCTTGATTGACATTGTAACCGTCAAGCCTCACACCTCTACCATGAATCCTCTCAAACCTCAATTCTTTGACCCAAACCATCATCCCTTGAACCCTTATTCACTCTCTCAATCCACTCAGGCCTCTTGCAATCCTTTCCCCCCCTTGGTCCGCGAATTGGCTGAAACTGATCTGTCAATCACTCTTCCACCCCCTTCCATCTTCAGGTGGGGTTGGAAAAGCGTTGTCTACCGCCCACGGACATCCGCGGGCAGTCTGGTTCATTTTCTTTCCCACCCCTTCTGCCTTTGGGTGAGGGGAGGGTGATCCCGGTGTTGTCGCGCGCGCCCGTCTGCGGACGGACAAAAGAGAGGTGAAGGGATGAGAAAGATCCCACCCCAGTCAGGGAGGCTGGATTTCCACCGGCCCGCATGATCAATTTTTCTGATCATCTGAAATCAAAGAAAAAAAAGAAAAAAAAGAAAAAAAAGAAAAAAAAAGAAAAAAAAAGAAAAAAAAGAAAAAAAAGAAAAAAAAGAAAAAAAAGAAAAAAAAGAAAAAAAAGAAAAAAAAGAAAAAAAAGAAAAAAAAGGAAAAAAAGGAAAAAAAGAAAAAAAAGAAAAAAAAGAAAAAAAAGAAAAAAAAGAAAAAAAAGAAAAAAAAGAAAAAAAAGAAAAAAAAAGAAAAAAAAGAAAAAAAAATTCCGCTCTATTTGTAGAATCACTTGTACATAGTCTAACAGGGCCTCCTGCCCATATAAGGAGGGGCTCTCCTCTGCCTTTTGGGGGGTTATGAGATAGGTTACCTTACCAGGGAGAATCATCATCACTACCATCTTGAAATATATCATCCGTGGGGTCTCATTCCCCTTCATCTGAAACTAAAATTTGAGTATATCCATGATTGCCCCTTGATCCTTGAGCCTCCATACTCAAAACCCTGATCCTTGATCTTTACCACCAACCAATAGCTTTTCTGGTTGAAGAAGAATTTGACTGATTGAATTCTTGAGTGTTTTACACCACTCCTGATCCCTTTATCCAACCATACTGGTCCTGATCATCCTTTGATTATCTTTCTAGAACCAGTCATGTTTGACTGAAGAGGTTTTATTTAACTTAAAACCTGGAGTTTTAAACCTCCCTTCATTTCTTTTGAAGTTGAATTCCACCATGCTACTCTTGAGTCCCTTGAGAAGTGTTGGGTTATCCTTTTTTGAATAAGGAATTGTTTTTCTTCTAGAGCTTCTTCAAACAATTAGCTTTGTCTTGTGCAGCCACCCACAGTTATCTGGTACCCTTCAAGCGCTTGATTGCGGAGATTTGGGCAGGTTAATTGAGAACCTGGAGGTTGTTTGGGATTGAGTTGATCTTTCCTAAGCTTCTGCTGACAACCAGAGCTATTAGCTTGTGGGCGTTGTCACTTACAATTGCCTTGTCTTGTTGAACTCTGAAAAATGCTTGACTACTTCTATTCAAGTTTTCCCCGGCATCATCTTGCCTCAGATAGTGTTGTTTCCCCAGCTACGGACAACTATCATCTTTATCCTCTTACATTTGGTCCCTCGTTTACCAGGTTCTGGACTTTGATCTTGGTTACATTTAAATATTTTTGTAACACTCAGGAAGGCAGCCTAAACAGCACCTTTCCCCTCCACAGAACTGCCACGGTCTAGCACCGTTTGGAGTCTTACAGCACGCACACAGTCATCCAAGAGAGAAAAAGAAGTTAAGGAAACAAAAACTCTGGGGTGTCTAGCTGTTCCGGATGTGAACCAGTGTGGTGTCATTATATAGCCTTGGGTCGGGGACTGCGTCGCGGCCTGCGCGCTCAGCATCTGGTAGGTTAGGCTCAGCAGCGGGGGTGCGCCGGTCCTCAGCAGTAGCCGCTGCGGGCTCAGCAGTAGCCGCTGCGGGCTCAGCAGTGGGCGCGGCGGGATTGAGCACGCGACTGCGGGCCGGGCCTGACTAAGGGAGGCGGGCCTCAACCCGCTTGGATGTCCGACTCACGGATGGAGCTGGGCCGATCAGGTTCTCGGAACGGCTAGTCGGGGGGGAAAAGCGGGGCAACAGCGGGGCTATATGCGTGGGCAGCCGCGCGCAAGCGCGGGCCGGCCACGGGACAGGAAATCCACAACGGCGCGTTGGGTGGATGCGCGTAAGCGCGGCGAACTTTGGGTATTGCGCGGCGGAGGGCCGCGCCACAAAAAGACAAACCGGATGCGCGTAATGGCAGGCAAGCTGGCGGGGGTAGGGTATGGGTATGGGTTGGGGGATGGGTCAGGGTTCTGGGTCTAGGGTTCCTTCTTCATGGTTGCCAGTCTGTCTTTGTGCTTGTACTTAGGTTAGGGTTGAGGTGGAGGGCTCAAATACCTTTCCCCTTGACTCCGGGTTGTAGGGAGGAGGATCTCATCATCCATTGGTCTATATATCTCGATCTCTCTCTCTCTCTCTCTCTCGGGGAAAAGGAAAGGAAGCATTCTTGGTCTTACAGACGCTAGAACCATCGATCCCGTAACTAGGGACAACTTTGTGAGGGATAACCTCAAAATTTTCCACATCTGGGGGTCTGGCCAGGAACTTTCGATCCGTTCTCAGTCTCTTGAAGATTACGCAGAATGCTACTGACAACCGCTCCGGGATCCAATGCTCCCCTTCCCTACCCTCCACGCCCGACTCCCGTCTCTGCTGCTCAACCCCCTCCGCCGCCGTCCGCTCATGCTCCTAGAGTTAGCAGGTTCGCTCCTCCCTCGGAATGGTCGTCAGACATGGCGGCAGAGGCCCCTCGCCGCGTTTGGTTGAGGCCGAGGGATTTCCCTCATCTTTGGTTCAGTACCTTGGATGTCGAGCGGTTCCTTTCTAGGTTCGAAGGGATTGCGGACTCGGAGGGCGCGTCGGGAGCGGATAAGGACTGGACTATTGTGCTGTTCATTACCGAGGAGGAGAAGCTGCGGGACGTGGGAGAAATGGTTGGATATGAGAGGCAAGACTGGGGGAAGTTGAAAAGCGAGATGTTGGCAAGGTGGGGAAAGCGTGAACCCTGGTTTCGGGAAAGCGACTTTGATCGAGCTGCGGAGGAGGCAATTGAGAATGGCGGGGTGCGATTGCGCAAAGGATTAGTGGAATATATGTCAAGGTTTGAGCGAATCTACGGGTACCTTGCAAAGAACGAGGTCGTCGCGGGTCAGACGGGTGCCATGAAGCGGGCGTTTCTGGGGGGTCTTGCGCCCCAGCTCCGTTCCAGAGTGCAACAATACCTGTACGACCACGGCCTGGTTAAGAGGTTGCTGGATGGGAGCGTCGCGATTCTCCCCAATCTTTCGGTTATCCGTCAAGCCGTGGAAAGCAAAATTGATTTGGACAAGCTCATCGCGGATACGGCACAAACGTACCCGTCTTCCTCCAAGAAATTGGCACGATCTCGGCGCCGGCCCCCGACCAAACTTTGGCCGCGCGGCCGCCAATGCCCTCTCATGCCTGACTTTCCCAGCAGTCTCCGGGACCATCAGTTGGGGAGATAACGGAGATTCTGCGGGACATAAGGGTTTTCCTCAACCGGACACCGGCTCCTACAGCTCCGGCAGCCGCACCGTTTCCGGTGGCTCCTTCTCAACCGCGCGCGGTGCCGCCTCACATGGCGGAGGGGTTCCAGCCCCCTAGCGGATCATCCGGATCGTACGGGTTGCCGCAATGTTCATATTGCGGGGAGAGAGGGCACTGGAAGTCAGTTTGTGAGGATCTCACTCGGGACATGGACGAAGGGCTTGTTTGCGCATCTGGGATGACGTACATGTTTCCGACGGGTGAATCGGTGGACCTGACCAAGGACAAGCCGCCACCAATGGTGCAAGTGCGGGAAAGAGCAAAGGCTAAGACCGAGACTGCTTGGGTCTCGCTCGGGATTGTCACCGCGCCCGGAACCTGGGTAGCGCTGAGAGTGGATGCCAAAGTCAGGGCATTGGCGACAAATGAGCGTATTGCGATGGATGTCAACGAGCAACCAACGGCCTCGAAGCCAGTTGCGCGAGTACCGATTTCGGAAGGGCCGTCCTCTAATTCCGCGGGAAAGAAGAGGGCCGCGGACATTGTCCAAAGGGTAATGGGGAACGACTCACCAATACCCCTGACCCTACGAGAGCTAGTGGCGGTGTCCCCTGCGGTTGTTGACGAGATGGTCCAGGCCTTGAAAGATTGCGGTCAGGGTTGGGTGCCGACAACGGTTCAGCGGGTTAACGTGGCGGAGGAGGAAATGGATCCCGAGCCGTGCCGGTCAAAGTCGGTATCCGTCCCGCTTGCTTATGTCGCAATGACCATCGCCGGGCGGAAGGTGTGGGCGATGGTGGATAGCGGGTCGATGGTCAACCTGCTCCCATCAAGGTTGGTGGACAAGCTTGGTCTGGTGCGGAGGAAGTGTGCAATGGGCCTTTGGGCGTTAAATGGCGGGGAATGCCGGGTGGATGGAGTAGTAGAGGCGGAGGAGGTGGAAGTCGCCAAGGTCTGTAAGCCTCTGTCATTTCTCTCAGTGGAATGTGGAGACGTGATTCTAGGACGGCCATTCATGTTTGGGTTCCGAGCCCAAATGGCCTTCAACGCCGAGGAAGGAACGGAGGCGCTGACCGTCGAAGACTCGCTCGGAGCGCGGTTCGAGACGACGATCTGCGATCACGGGAGAGGGAAATGGGTACAGGACCCAATGTCTGGCGGCAACGAAGAGTCCGGCGTGGGGGTTGACCGTAAGGGTTACCCTGCGGAGGATTTTTCCTAGTCGGCCACGGGAACCGTGCGGAGCAGGCTCCGGCTCAGCACGGGCGGCCGACAGGTGAGGAGCAAGCGGGGGAGGACGCGCGTGGGGCGCAGGTGCCAGAAGTAAGTCCCATTTCTCAGTATGCATTGCCGGAAGGCGCTACGCTTCAAAAACCCTATCATCGTGCCACAGTCGTGAGCAAAGGCAAAAGCCCCGGTCTGGTCATTACTAGGACTTACGACGGCAACTATCGGGTCTGGATGGCGCGGTGTAACGCGGGCAAGTACAAACTGGTAGGGCGGAAAGTCCCGCCGCGGAACGAGCCAATGCCTCAGGGGCTCAACGGACCCTTACGACCGATCGTGTGGTCCCGCGACCCGTGGGAGACGCCCCTTAGGAAGAATGGATGGGTAACGCAGTCGGTACGAATCACGGACGAGCGGGTGGACGCCCTTAACTTCGGACCGACGGGATGGCTGAGTGCGGAGGAGATGGATCTGCTGGTGTCGGTATTGGTGATGAGGGAGAAGGCGCTTGCTTTTGGACCGGATGAGCACGGGTTGTTGAGAGGTGAGATTGGGGACCCTTACGTTATTCCCACTGTTCCTCACGAACCGTGGCAAATCAAGCCGATTCCGATCCCCCGTACCGTTTGGGAGCCCTTTCTGGAACTGGTATGGGAGCGCGTGAGGACGGGGCTTTACAAGCAATCCACGTCAAGCTACTCGAGTCCTATCTTCGCGGTCTTTAAGCAGGACGGGAAGTCGCTAAGGATTGTTCACGACCTTCAGAGGCTAAATTTGTTCACTATTCGCAACGCGGGGCTTCCCCTGCGCGTGGAAGAATTTCTGGAGTCGATGGCCAGGCGCGCTTGCTACGGGCTGGTGGACGTGATGGGGGGATATGACCAGCGAGAACTCCACCCGGACGCGCGGACGCGGCCCTTTCTTTTCCTTGCGCAGCAATATGTATTTCTCCAAAGAACGCGGTACAACAATAGGACAAGAAAAGTAGGCGGGAAAGGAGAGAAGGAAGGGGGTGGGGGCGTCTAAGCCATTTGCATCATTTCCTCCATGTCCGCCCTCGATGATGCCAGTAGGGCCCGGTAAGACGCCAAGAACTCGCGCCGGGATTCTGAGGATTGGGCTCCGGGGGTCGCCAGGAAGTTGCGGAGCATCGCGGTTGACCGTTCCGCAAAAGCCTCAAAGCCAGCCGCCGGAAGTGCCATCACAACCGGGATCTCCGGGATCTCGGGGGAGTTGAGGGAAGGCGGTGCCGGTGCTGGGACGGGGCTTGATCCGAACGAGCAAGGAGGTGATGAGGGGGTCCCCGGGGCATTGTGCAGAGGGCTCGGTCCATCTGGGGGCGATGACGGAACAATGATTGGGGACGGCGGAGGAGGGACCTTGGGGGTAGTGGGCCTCCCATCCGAGACCGCTGGTGACGCGGGCAGCGGTGGAGTACCTTGTGGAGCCGGGGCGGAAGGAGCAGGTGTAGGTGCCGGAGGGGGAACCGGGGCTGCAGCAGCGCGACGCTGGAGAATCTCATTGAGTCGCAGGTCCCTCGCACCTTCCCTCATCCGAACGCGGTCCGACCAGAATCGTAGGGCCCTCCGATAGTTGTCAACAGACGAGGAATCCTCCTTCCGCGGCGGTCCCGCGCGGCGAAGGGGGGAAGCCGAGTCGCGACCCTCGCTCGGCGGAGGGCGGCGGGAAGGGGAGCCTGGCGGAGTCCACGAGTCCTCCGAGATGGTGTTGTTTTCCAAAACCACAAACGGGTCGGGACGAGCCCTTTTGCACGGCCTGGGGCGGGAGCCGAAGTTGGGGGGAGCTCGGGGCATGCCATCGCTAAGCGAGCAGCGGCGATGGCCGCGACGGCAAGTGACACAGGCGCGTTGACCAGGAGCAATCGAGCACGCGTGCCCGTTCCGGGCGCAGAATTCGCAGGGGAGCATGACGGCAATGAGCGTGGGAGGGTAGTCGGTGGAGTGTGAGAAGAGGAGTGGGTAGGGAGAAGCGGGGTGTGGGTAGTCAAGGTGGCGATGGGAAGGGACCTCTGGGGACAGAACTCAAGTTGGGGGGGGATGTGGTGCCATTATATAGCCTCGGGTTGGGGACTGCGTTGCGGCCTGCGCGCTCAGCATCTGGTAGGTTAGGCTCAGCAGCGGGGGTGCGCCGGTCCTCAGCAGTAGCCGCTGCGGGTTCAGCAGTAGCCGCTGCGGGCTCAGCAGTGGGCGCGGCGGGATTGAGCACGCGACTGCGGGCCGGGCCTGACTAAGGGAGGCGGGCCTTGACCCGCTTGGATGTCCGACTCACGGATGGAGCTGGGACAATCAGGTTCTCGGAACGGCTAGTCGGGGGGGAAAAAGCGGGGCAACAGCGGGGCTATATGCGTGGGCAGCCGCGCGCAAGCGCGGGCCGGCCACGAGACGGGAAATCCACAACGGCGCGTTGGGTGGATGCGCGTAAGCGCGGCAAACTTTGGGTATCGCGCGGCGGAGGGCCGCGCCACAAAAAGACAAACCGGATGCGCGTAATGGCAGGCAAGCTGGTGGGGGTAGGGTATGGGTATGGGTTGGGGGATGGGTCAGGGTTCTGGGTCTAGGGTTCCTTCTTCATGGTTGCCAGTCTGTCTTTGTGCTTGTACTTAGGTTAGGGTTGAGGGGGAGGGCTCAAATACCTTTCCCCTTGACTCCGGGTTGTAGGGAGGAGGATCTCATCATCCATCGGTCTATATATCTCGATCTCTCTCTCTCTCTCTCTCTCGGGGAAAAGGAAAGGAAGCATTCTTGGTCTTACAGACGCTAGAACCATTGATCCCGTAACTAGGGACAACTTCGTGAGGGATAACCTCAAAAGTTTCCACACCGGCTAGGACACCCCCTCACCAAATCAGACCTCTCCTGTACGTGTCCCACACATACCCCGCGCCCATAACGTTGTAGGAGAAGACAGAGAAAAGAACCAAACCCCAAAACGGAAACCAAACCCAAAAATATTTTTTTTTGTTTTACTTACACCGGGCCTCCTTCCTCCTCCCACATTACCCAACCGCGGGGCTTGTGCTTGCGTTTACCGACCCGGCTTGTGCCGCGCCCGTGTCCCATCCTGGGCTAGCTTCCCCCCCCAACTTGGCTGCTGTCCTCAGCTGACAGTCTCAACCAATCCCACAAAGGTTGCGTCCACCGGCCCATCCTCCAAACTTCTCTCCCAACGCGCCTTCTGCACCTGACGCCCCGCTGTGGTGCTCCTTTATGGACGCAAGTTGGGAAAGGGCTGCGGGCGGCACGCTCAGCAATGGGTAGGGCCTTGCCGCAGCTAGCCGCGCTGGGGGCTCAGCAGCAGTTAGGTAGGCCCAGCAGCAGTCGGGTTGGGATCAGCACCTGGAGACGGGAGACGGATGGGTTGCGCGGATCACAGACCGGAAGGATTGCACGGATTGGAAGGCTTGCGCGGATTGGACGGCTTGCGCGGATCAAGTGGATTGCGCATTGCAAGACGCGCGGATTGGATCACGCGGTATGCCCCAGATACCTGGAACGGGTTTTTGGGCGGACGCGCACGGGCGGGCAAACTGGGCATACGTTGATATCAAGGGGCATGGGTTGGAGGGGTAGGTTTGGGCTAGGGTTCTGTGCTTAGGGGTTGTATTTCATCATTCTTGCTTACTTGTGGTTGTACTTAGGTTAGGGTTGAGAGGGAGGACTTAAATACTTCACTCTCAACTCCGGGTTGTAGGGGGGAATATCACAGAGACATCATTGGACTATCACTTTCTGCATGGCATCAGATTGGATTGGATTGGAAAGGGAGGAATTCATCTTACTTTTGCTCTATCACTCTCTCTCTCCCTCTCTCTCTCTCTCTTGACCGGCTGCATCCAATCTCCTTACAGATGCTTTGATCAATAACTTCCAGAACTTGAGGACAACTTCAGGGGTATTCCCCCTTTGGTTTCCACATCTGGGGGTCTGGCCGGGAACAATCTTTTGTCGAAGTCTCTCAAAGTTACTCACGGATGCTACCAACAGCGGCTTCTCTTCCTTCCTCCTCCCACGGCCTCGGCGCTACCCCATGGATTTACCCGCATATTTGACTCAACATTGCGGAAGTGGAGCAATTCATCTCACGGTATGGAATGATCGTGGACTCTGAAGGCGTTTTGGATTCTGAGAAGGCGCGCCATGTTTTCCTGTTCATCAAGGATGCGGAAGCACGTTGGGATGTGGAAGAGATGGGAGGCTACCAGAACCTGGATTGGCCAACACTGAAGGGGAACATGCTGGCAAGATGGGGGAGGCGCGGTTCTTGCTTTTGGAAGGACGATCTCAAGCCATCCGCGGAATTGGGTTTCAAGGCAGGTGCGCGTGGCGGGATCCAGTTGCAAGCGGAATTGGATTAGGCGGAACTGGAGTACTACAGGTCAGAGTATGTTCCAGCCCCACCACCGGCAACCATCTCTTGGGCTAGCAAACTTGCAGAGGTGGAAAGGGGCCTTGAGGCCTATCTGGAGAGTATTCAGTCTCCCAGCGCGTCTGCGCCCCGCATGTGTACAAATGGGGAGGAAAACAACCGTTGGCGGACAGGACAGAGGGACCGGACAGCGGATTCAAACGCAGAATTGGTTTCCCCAGTGGGGGCTAAGTACTTGTTGGGGAAGCGGGACTTGACGGAACTGGTGCGGCCTACTGACAGGAAGGGGGCAAGGAAAAAGGAACGGGAAATGGATGCTCCGTGCGGTTTGGGAATCGGCAAGCGGCGGATGGGTTTCGTGAAGAAGGTAGACCCAGCGGCGGAAGAGACGGACCACGCGTTGGAGAATCACGACCCGAGCCAGACCTCTTTGACTGCGGGGAGTGCGCATTTGGAAAGGGTAGTGGCAGCAAAGGAAAGGACAGGCGCGGAATGGACGGATGGTGGGGCGGAGGGGAAGGATCAAGTGGTCACACGCGGTCCGGCGGGCAGGGAGCGGTCAGAAATCTCCGGAGGGGAGAACAAGGCCGCAAGAACTGCAAAGGGCAAGGAATGTTGTGTGGACGGGGTGGGGGAGGAGAGGGCTGGGATTGAAAGGGTTTCAAAGCCTCTTTCCTCCTCCACGGCGGGTTGTGGTAAGGACGTCTTGGGGTGTTTGGCCAAGGTCTCCCCATGTACTCTTGCGGATACTCTCACTGGCGCGGATTTTCTCACTTTCAGACTCTCACTGGCGCGGATTTCTCACTTTCAGACTCTCACTGGCACGGATTTCTCACCTTTGCCAATTTCTCTCACTGGCGCCAATCTTCTCTCTCCAAGGCGCGGATCTCGCGCGCGGTTCTTATTCTCTCTCAGGGACTCAAAAGCCCAAAGGCTACTCAATTGCGCACAACGTGTGTCTTTTTGTGTATAGGCGCTAAATACAAAGGAGAAAGGATAAGAAAAGGAAACGAGGGGGGGGAAATCTGTTTAAGTTGGTCCAGCTCTCATCATCCTCACCGCGTC
The DNA here is from genome assembly GCA_025617555.3 of Puccinia polysora. Taxonomy (NCBI): domain Eukaryota; kingdom Fungi; phylum Basidiomycota; class Pucciniomycetes; order Pucciniales; family Pucciniaceae; genus Puccinia; species Puccinia polysora. The sequence goes on along the minus strand of CM062620.1, from coordinate 16,806,517 downwards.
CAAGCAAGCCGCGGCGACCAAGTTGCGGAATGAGGCCAGAAGTTTGCGCCAGGAGTAGGCGTTGTGACCATGCGGCGCGGCTAGGAACCTCCAGAGGAGTCCATCTGCGTTGTTTGCCATTGCGTCAAACCTTGCAAGTGGGATGGCCGTAACAATTGGAATAAAGTCCGGGATCTTGGGAGTACCGGCCGGGGGAGTGGGGTCCGGGCCTGGAGCGGCGTCGGGGACAGGAGCCTGTTTGGGCAATGAAGGGACCACAACAGGGGACGGTTGACGGGCCCGCTCGGGTGAGGAATGCGGAGCTGGGGATGGTTGACAGGCCGGCTTGGGTGAGGGACACGGAGCTGGGGCTGGTTGCGGAGGAGGCAGAGGAGGAGCAGCCGGACGAGTGAAGAATTGCGGGTCCATTGCCGGCTGGTTGATGCGGACCTGGGCAGCCCAGGTTCAAGCGGCGTTCTGATACGCCGCAAAGTTTGGAAAGTCCGCGTGTCTTGGAGGCCCAGCACAACAGTATGGTGAGCCCAAGTCATGGCTCTTGCGCAAGGATGGGCCAGGGGGAGCGCGGGGCAGGGAGTCGTTGTGGGAGCCGTCCGGGGTCCACTCGTGGCTTGAAATTTCCTCGTCGCTTGAAACCACAAACGAGTTGCAATGGGCCCTCTTGCGCGGTCGGGGTCGGGGTTGGGCATGCGGACAAGCATGCGGCATACCATCACTTAGCAAGCAACAGCGGTGGCCGGCGTGGCAAGGGATGCATGCGCAACGGCCAGGATTGATCCTGCAGACGAGGCTGTTCCGTCTGCAATAGGTGCAGGAAGCCATGGGGGAGAGCAAGGGAGAAGGGGGGGGTAGTGTACTCGCCGGCAAGGAGTGGGGTAGTTGCAACAAGTGGGGGAGGGGGTGCAACTACGGAAGGTGAGATGGTGGGAGATCTCTGGGGACAGAACGCAAGTTGGGGGGGATGTGGTGCTCTTTTATGGATGGGAGTTGGGAAAGGGCTGCGGGCGGGGGGCTCAGCAGCGGCGGAACGCTCAGCAATGCATAGGGCCTCGCCGCAGCTAGCCGCAATGCGGGCTCAGCTGCACTCAGGTAGGCCCAGCAGCGGTCGAGTTGGGCTCAGCACCTAGAGAAGGGAGACGGACGGGTGGCGCGGATTGCGGACCGGAAGGATTGCGCGGATTGGAAGGCTAGCGCGGATTGGACGGCTTGCGCGGATCAAGCGGATCGCGCATTGCAAGACGCGCAGATTGGATCACGCGGTACGCCCCAGATACCTGGAACGGGTTGTTGGGCGGATGCGCGCGGGAGGGCAAACTGGGCATACGTTGATATCAAGGGGCATGGGTTGGAGGGGTAGGGTTGGGCTAGGGTTCTGTGCTTAGGGGTTTTATTTCATCATTCTTGCTTACTTGTGGTTGTACTTAGGTTAGGGTTGAGAGGGAGGACTTAAATACTTCACTCTCAACTCCGGGTTGTAGGGGGGGATATCACAGAGACATCATCGGACTATCACTTTTTGCATGGCATTGGATTGGATTGGATTGGAAAGGGAGGAATTCATCTTATTTTTGCTCTATCACTCTCTCTCTCCCTCTCTCTCTCTCTCTTGACTGGCTGCATCCAATCTCCTTACAGAATCTTCAATCAATAACTTCCGGAACTTGAGGACAACTTCAGGGGTATTCCCCCTTTGGTTTCCACACCGCCAAAAGCATCCGTTGCACCAACGCCAAAACCTCCGCTGGCCATGATGGCAACGGGCACCTCCTCCATCAATCCTTCCTGCACTCCTGGCGCCCTTCGTCCTTCCATTCTGCGTTCATCCTCCTCTCCACCACCACGTCCTTCCGTCCCGCACGCATTCTCCCTGCCATCAAAGAGGCCCAACCCTGGTTACAATCTTCCAACGCTTGGCCCGTTCCCACTGCCGCCACTCCTTCCCTCTCTGCAAGACCCATCCACCATTCATCGGCTCCCAAACCGCACGGAGTATCCGCTCCCTGTTCCTTTTTCCTGGCTTGCTTCCTATCAGCAGGCTGAACCAGTTCCGCCAAGACCTGCTTTCCCAACAAGCACGGAGTATCTTCTCCCCGTTCCCTTGTCCTTGCTTGCTTCCTATCAGCAGGCTGAACCAGTTCTGCCAAGACACGCTTCCCCAACACGCACCCCGCCTCGGCCAAGGAAAGCAGTCCCGCATTTGAATCCATTGTCCAACCCTTGCATCCCAGCGGCCGACAATTGTCATTGTCCCCATAGGTGCACACCCAGGGGGCGGATGTGCTAGGACACTGAATACTCTCCAGATAGGCCTCAAGGCCCCTTACCACCTTTGCAAGTTTGTTGGCCCAAGGGATGGTTGCTAGTGATGGGGCCGGAAGGCACACTGCCCTGTAATACAGCTCCGCGTAATCCAATTCCGCTTGTAACCAGACCCCACCGCACAGGCCTGTTTTGTAGTCTGATTCCGCAGATGGCTTGAAATGGCCTTCCCAAAAACAAGAGTTGTGCCTCCCCCATCTTGCCAACATTTCCCCCTTCAGTGTTGGCCAATCCAGGTTCCGGTAGCCTCTCATCTCTTCTATTTCCCAAGGCTCTTCCGCTTCCTTGATGAACAGGACAACATGGCGCGCCTTCTCAAAATCAGATGCGCCTTCAGAGTCTGCAATTGTTTCATACTATGAGATGAATTGCTCCACATTGGTGGTGTTGAATTGAATACAAGGGTAATCCTTTGGGCTGGTGCAGAGGGGGTGGGAGAAGGAGGAAGAAAGAGGGACAACTGCTGCTAGCATTTGTAAGTCCCTTTGAGAGACTTTGACAAAAGATTGTTCCCGGAGACCCCCAGATGTGGAAACAAGAGAGGTGATACCCCCCAAAGTTGTCCTCAGGTTCCGGAAGTTATTGGTCTAAGCGTCTGTAAGGGGATTGGATGCAATGAGTTTTCAGAATAGAGAGGGTGATGATGATATACAATATATGATATGATCCAACCGGGAGTTGAGAGTGAGGTATTTTTGAGTCATCCCTCTCAACCCTAACCTAGGTATTACAACAAGCAACAAGCTAGATGAAATATGACCCCAAGTACAGATCCCTAGCTCCACCCTAACCCTAACCCGTACCACCCACCCCGTCCAAAACCTTCCCCTTTGATATCACATACGTCCGGTTTGTCCTTCTCATGGCGCAGCCCTCCGCTGCGCCCTACTTGGAGGCACCCAGGTTTTATCCGTCTGCGCGCGTTTGCAGATCCCCCAATCCGTGATTCAGCCCATGCTTATGCCCGCGCAAACCTCAGATCCCGCAATCCGTGAGTTGGCCCGCACTTATTTCTGCGCAAACCTCCCCAGCGCGTAGGACCCCTGATTGCCCCGCCCTTGCCTTTGGGACTAGCCACCCGTTGTGGTGTCAATTTATAGACATGGATTGGGAACTGGGTCGCGGCTGCGCGCTCAGCATTGGGGGCAAGCGGGCTCAGCATTTGGGTATGCGGAGTGCTCAGCAGCAGTAGCCGCTGTTTGGCTCCGCACCTGGTGGACGGGTCGGGCTCAGCATTGAATGCGGCGTGGGAGGCGGTCCGCCCCGGAGATTGGATTTGGAAGGTAGTGCGCTTGACTAGGTTTGCGGGCGCGCCGGTTCAGATACGTAGGGGCGGAGCAATCCACGGGCTATGAAGGAGCGGATGAAGCGCGCGGATCATGCCAGATATTATCAAACACCCACAACGGGCGCGGACAAACGGATACGGACAGGGGGGGGGGCTCCAAGTAGGGGGCGGTGCGAGGACCGCCTCATGAGAAGGACAAACCGGATGGACGGAACGGCGTACAGACAAAGGGGGAGTTTGGTACGGAGGAGGTGGGGAGAGGAGGCTAGGGTTTCTGTTTTGAGATTGTTTTCTGTTTTGTTGTCATACTGTTATTTGCGCGTGTACTTAGGTTAGGGTTGAGAGGGAGGACTTATCCTCACTCTCAACTCCAGGTTGGAGAAGGGGGGAAGCATTGGATCATCAATGAATGAAGAGGAGAAAGGAAGAATATCATCATCAGATTGAATCACTCATCTCATCAGGAGATTAAAGGAACTCATACCGGATACACATCCAGGTGGAAAGTTCTGAGGATTGAAGTATTTGTGATTTCTCTCTCTACTTTTCTTTATCTCTTTATCTCTTATTTCTGTTTCTCATTCAAGTGCGACTTTGGACATCCTCATCTCCTTTCAAATGCAGGGAACTGTTAACTTCCAAACCTTGGGACAATTATAGGGGGATAACCTTTATTCTTTCCACATCTGGGGGTCTGGCCTGGAAATAACTTTCCATTTCTTGTCTTTCAAAGGTAACCGGGCACGATGTCCTATTCATACCTCCCTACAGTCACTCCTTCTTCTTCTTCTCCTTCTCCTTCCGTCTCCGGGTCCGCTACTCCGAGACCACTCTTGTCTTCCATCCCTCCTCCTCCCCCTCCCTCCGCTCAACCCAGAACAAGCTACGCCATTCCCCCATTGGTCTCCAGTGACCATGAACCGACTCGTCTGGTTTGCATCAGGCCGCGCGACTACCCTCACATCCGATTCAACACCATGGATGTGGAGCAATTCATCTCAAGATACAAAGGTATTGCAGATGCGGAAGGTGCATCAGACGCTGACAAGGCCCAACTGGTTGTCCTGTTCATTATGGACAAAGAGAAGCTCCAGGATGTGGAGGAAATTGAAGGGTACAAGAATCAAGATTGGCCAAAACTGAAGGCGGAGATCCTAATGCGGTGGGGTAGGCGCAAACCTTGGTTCCGGGAAAGCAATTTTGACCGCGTGGCCTTGGAGGCAAGCGCGCGCGGAGGAGTCAGAACGCGGGTGGAGCTGGCGGAGTACACCTCAACGTTTGATTGGATCTTTTGGTACTTGTCAAAGAACGAGGTGGTGGCGGGACAGACAGGGGCCATGAAACGTGCGTTTCTGGGCGGTTTAGGCGCTCAACTCCAGGCAAGGGTGCAGCGGCATCTTTACGATCACAACTTGGTAAAGCGGTCATTGGACGGGAGCATCGCGCTCCTTCCGGAGTTGGCTGTCATTTGCCGGGCTGTGGAGAGTGAGCTCAACTTAGAAGAGCTTATCAAGGACACCACTAAGTCCTTCCCAGCGGGACCAAAGAAATCCGCCCCCCAGGTTCCGGCTCCGGCGCAATTTCAGGCCCCAGTTCCATCTACTTCCACGCGTGTTCCGGTTCCTCAACCCGCGCCAGCCCCTCCAGTAAGCAAATTGACGGAACTGATGAAGAACCTGAAGATCTGCATGAGCCGTATGGGCCAGCAGCAGCCGCGAGGGCCTCCACCTCACATGGTGGAAGGGTTTCGGCCGCCCAGTACCTTTGTGCCGAGGGGGTGCTTGTACTGCAGGGAGAACGGTCATTGGCGATTGGCGTGCGAGGAGCTTCCAAAGGATCTTGGCGCGGGATTGGTTTGAACGGCGGGGATGGGGTACATGTTTCTGAAGAGCTATAGAATTCTTGATTACCTGAACCAACAGACTGAAGAGGAAAGATTAACAATAATCAAAGACATAAATAAAATAATGAAGACAAGTTGGGTAAAGTCTCACTCAGTGCGGTCACAGACAAGGTAGGGCGCTCAAATAATAGGAATGAAAAGAAGAGGATGACAAGATCATAGGACGAGACCAGTGCCTAGACAATAAAATATGAAAGTAATCAAATTTAATCAGCAGGGTGCTTAGGATCCTTGAATGATGCAACCTCACATGTGAACAAGAAGAGGAAATCAAGTGAGTTGGGTTAGATGGTTGATGTCGGGTTAATGGATCGTAAGATGGGAGAATCTTTGTCGGCTTCAAAGATTGAGTTGGGGAGAGTCTTGAGAGGATGAGAGAGGTGGAGTTGGGTTGAGAAGAAGAAAGAAGGAAGTGGGTGACGGAGTGAGTGTGGATGTGGAGTGAGGTGGAGAAGTGGATAATATACTGGGGCGAATGAGAGGAAGGAATATGGAGCGGATGGAAGATAGCGGGTGGAAAAGAAGCGATGGAGAATATGGAGCGGATGAAGATGGAGAATGTGGAGCGGGTGAAGAATGGATGAGTCGAGGAATGGAATAATGAGGATCAAGCGAAGAGAGGGAGCAGGGAGGATGAAACGTTCAAGTGATGATGATAGAAAAGCGCAAAAGATCACTTGTGACAGGTTGGGGAAAGGTTGTAGGTGAGAATGAGCGCGGTATGGGGTTCAGGAGATTTCCTCTCAACACGCCGCCGTGTTCAAATGAGAGGTTGCATTAGTGTATTGGTGAGATGCTTTACTGAGGGTTTAATGGCGGATTTTGTTAGGGAGTCTGCCAACATTGATTCCGAAGGAACGAGATTGGTAATAAGAAGTTTAGCATCCTTTTGTTCTCAAAGCCACTTGATTTGAGTGTCCACGTGTTTAAGCGCACTGTGATGGGACTTGGAATTAACAAGGTTGTTCAGGGCCTTGTTGTCAATAAGTGAGCAGTGAGAGAGAGAGAGAGACGGATTTAACTCCTTTAGTAGGTTTAGGATCCAGATCTTTTCTTGTGTTGCTAAGACCAGTGACTTGAGTTCGCCTTTGGTTGAGGAGAGAGAGACTGTGGGCTGGAGCTTGCTGTGCCACGATACGGTGCAGCCGTAGAGTAATATCAGGTATCCAGTATGGCTCCTCCTTGAAATGGGATCATTGCCTCCGTCAGAGTCACTCCAGGATTCAAGGTCAAAGCTGAAAGAGTCGTTCTTCAAGCAAAGAGCAAGATTCTGAGTCGTTTTGACGTATCGCCAGGCATGCTTGGCTTCTTTCCAGTGAGAAAGACCGGGTTTTGCATTGAATCTGGATAAAGAGGAGACTGTGTAGGAGAGATCTGGTCAAGTTCGGGTGGCTATGAAATTGAGATAACCCGTTGCCAATCGGTAGTTGATGTTTAGGGTGGAGAATTCGGATGCGTCAGCGTCAGTTGCGGGTTTGAGAGCAATGCCAGGGGTTATGGGTGTGTTGATGGCCTTCGATTCAGAAAGTCCAAGTTCTGTTAGTGCCGTTTTGACGTGGTCAGGTTGATGTAGGCAGGGTCCATTCAGAGAGTTGAGAATATAGTTGCCAAGGATTTTGAGGAGAGGACCTTCATGTGAGATGGCAAATTTTGACTTCAGTTTTGCCCAAAAGTCTTCCAAGTTTCCAATGATGACTAGATCGTCGACGTAGCAAAAAATGAAGATCTGAGTGGACTGATTTATGAAAAGACATGGGTTGGCAGAAGATGTAACAAAATTTTGGTCGAGGATCCACTTCTTAAGGGTATTGTACCAGCTTTTGGGTGCTTGTTTTAGGCCGTACAAGGCTTTATTCAATTTGAAGTAGGGAAAGGGGGTGTCGTGTCCAGGAGGGGCTTTGATGTATATATCCTTGTCTAATTTAGCATGTAGAAATGCAGACTTGATGTCCATCTGGGTGATGGGTAATTTGTGGTGGAATGCATAGACCAGTATCGTTTGAAGTGTTGTGATTTGCCCTGTGGGTGCATAAGTTTCTCCGTAGTCGAAGAACTCCAGTTGTCTGAATCCTTGGACGCATAATCTGGCCTTGAAGATGAGACCGTCGTTGTCTGGGTCGAATTTGAGCCGATAAACCCACACAGTCAACAGCGCTCTTTTACCTTCAGGCAGTAAATGACAGCCAGTCCAAACACCCATGGATTCAATTCCATCAAGTTCCTTTTTCATTCCCATGGACCAATCTTGCCATTTGGGTGAGCGTCTTGCCTCTTCATAATTTCAAGGGACTGTTCTGGTAAGGAATCCATAGCGTTGAGGACGTTGAAGGTTGGAGCGATCTCTGAGGTTGATTCCGGAGGGAATGAGTTGATTGGTTAGGTCTTCATTGTTGGAGGACTCAGAGCCTGACGGATGAGTTGGAGGAGATTCTTCAGGGTTTTCAGGATTGGTAGGGGTCTCGTTGGATTACGATGAATCCAAGGTTTCCAAGCCGCCAGCGCTTGCGGAGTCAGATGAACACTTATTTTGATTGGTGGAGAGCAAAGCGTCCAGGAGATCGGAATCGGTTTGGAGTAGAGGGTCGAAAGGAGGTTCGCATGGTGAAGAAAGTTCAGTTAGCTTTAAATTCTCAAAGATTTTTACATTTTTGGAGCAAATTGTTTCTCCAAGCTCTGGAATGAAGATTTGATAGGAATTGAATTGCAGGTCATGACCCGCAAGGATTCCTTCCCAGCCCTTCTGGTAAAATTTTCCCATGTTGTGCCGGAGATTCAGGACAACGGCTTTGGATCCGAGGGTTCGAATCAGGTTAAGTTTGGGCTTGATCCCGTTCCACATTTCCAAAGGGCTCAACTTTGATTCCTTAGCTGGCAGGAGGTTGAGTATCTTGCAGCATCCCACTAGGATTTGATCCCATAGGTAGGTGGGGATGGACATGTCAATGAGGGTTGTTCTAGCAGCTTCAACTAACGTTCGGTTTCCTTGCTCGGTGATAGGATTGTGTTGTGGTGTATGAGGTTCAGACGTGGTGTGAATGATACCCAAATCCAAAAAAAAACTTGAGAGTTTGGAGTTGATGAATTCCCCGCCGTTATCGGAGTGGAATGACTTGAGTTGATACCCAAATTGATTCGAGTGTATTTTGATAAATTTGATGATTTCATCCGTGACGTCGGATTTGAGCTTAATGGGAAGACAGACCTTGAAGCGGGAGAATTTGTCGGTGAGCAGGAGAAAGTATCGATTGCCAGTCTTGGAGACGGGGTTGATTGGTCCACAAACATTGGCATGTATTCTGACAAATGGTTTGGAGCAGCGGGGAATGTGACTCTTGAAGGATGATCTATGGATTTTACCTAGGGCGCAGGATTCACATGGTAGATCAGACCACCTGTTCTTCGGAAAGTCCCTGGACAGAAGTCGGGTTTGATCCAGGTGAGGGTGACCAAAGCGCTTGTGTAGGGTGGTGAGAGTGACAAACACGTGGGACAATTTGGACTTAGAGAGGGAGAGGTCCTTAATGACCAAGAGGTTGTCTTCGATCGACCCAAAAAGGATTTCTTCTTGCTTGAAATTTACGACAAAGTTGCTAGGACTCAACAGGTGAAGAGAGAAGCCTTTGTTCAGCAGTTGTCCCAAGGAGACCAGGTTCACTGCTAGTTGAGGGACATAGAGTGATTGACTGAGATGAACGTTGCAGTTTTCTGATATGAGCTTCGCGATTCCAGCCCCTTCCGCGTACAGTGAGGAGTTTTCCTTTCCTGTTTGAATTTGAGTGTGGTCTTCTGCCATGGTTTCAAAAAAATCGGGCGTGTTGAACATAGATTGAGATGCACCAGAGTCCAGAATGATGGCATTTTTGGTGAGAAGCTTGGAGTTGGTCATAGCAAAGTTATAGGAAGTGCAGGATAAGTTGGCGGAAGCGGATTTGGTTTTGTTAGGTTTGGAGCTATTGTTGAAGTTTGGGCAGAGGTGAGGATACAGCCACCAGCAGGCGTTTTTGGGATGAGATGCCATTGGGTTATGCCAGGTGGATCGGCATTTGATGACTTCCTGCTTCGCACCCTTATTCATCATAGCAGAAGCATAGGTACCTGCCGCAATTTTGTTCTTGATCTGATTCAAATGTCGAAGGACCAGGTCGCCATCTATTTTCGATTCTCCAAGCAAATGGGTGATTGTTGTTTTGAGATGCTCGAGCTCTGGAGGAAACTTATAGAGTATGAGATACGCGACTATATCCTTGTCCATTTTGATTCCGATTTCCGAAATTTGAATGAGACAGGCCTTGACTTTGGTGATAAATTTGTCCACATGCTTTGTGTTGAACTGAAGATTTAGGAAATTGAAGAACACTCGAGACCTGTTAGCTGTTTGGGATGACGCATAAAATTCGTTGATTGATTTCCAAAGTTTGATTCCATTGGTCAGATGGTGGTCCTTAACGCAGTTGATTTACGTCTGATTATTGAGCTTTGCTAAGATGTATCCAACGAGTTCAAGATTGATTTCCGGGGGGCATTTTTCGGATTCAGGGGATTGGATCCATTTAGCAATACCTTTGAGAGCAAAAATAGTCATGAGTTTTGAGCGCCAGAGTGAGAAATTTGACTCCGAGAGGGTGGGAATGGAATCTGTGAGGGTTTTTAGAAGAGGGGAGTTGAGATCCGTTGGTCCAGGTGAGGAGGTCGAATCCATGTTATTGCTCAAGATCGTCGGTGAAGTTGTAGCGATTTTGGCTTTTAACCGTGAAGAGATATAGAATTCTTGATTACCTGAACCAACAGACTAAAGAGGAAAGATTAACAATAATCAAAGACATAAATAAAATAATGAAGACAAGTTGGGTAAAGTCTCACTCAGTGCGGTCACAGACAAGGTAGGGCGCTCAAATAATAGGAATGAAAAGAAGAGGATGACAAGATCATAGGACGAGACAAGTGTCTAGACATTAAAATATGAAAGTAATCAAATTTAATCAGCAGGGTGCTTAGGATCCTTGATTGATGCAACCTCACATGTGAACAAGAAGAGGAAATCAAGTGAGTTGGGTTAGATGGTTGATGTTGGGTTAATGGATCGTAAGATGGGAGAATCTTTGTCGGCTTTGAAGATTGAGTTGGGGAGAGTCTTGAGAGGATGAGAGAGGTGGAGTTGGGTTGAGAAGAAGAAAGAAGGAAGTGGGTGACGGAGTGAGTGTGGATGTGGAGTGAGGTGGAGAAGTGGATAATATACTGGGGCAAATGAGAGGAAGGAATATGGAGCGGATGGAAGATAGCGGGTGGAAAAGAAGCAATGGAGAATATGGAGCAGATGAAGATGGAGAATGTGGAGCGGGTGAAGAATGGATGAGTCAAGGAATGGAATAATGAGGATCAAGCAAAGAGAGGGAGCAGGGAGGATGAAACGTAAAAGTGATGATGATAGAAAAGCACAAAAGATCACTTGTGACAGGTTGGGGAAAGGTTGCAGGTGAGAATGAGCGCGGTATGGGGTTCAGGAGATTTCCTCTCAACAGTTTCCAACGGGTGAACAGATTCCAATGGAGCCAAGCCAGCCAACCGCAATGCAGCAAGTGCGCACACGGGGTCAGTAGGTGGGAACAACGGTGCGAGCGTCACTGGGCATCATTACCGGTCCCGGATTGTGGCAACCACCTTGGGTGGAAGCTGAGGTAAGGGTAGTGGCAACGGAAGAAAAGGTGGCGGTCTCCGATAAAATGGAGGTGAACCGGGTGGTGTCCACAATCCTTCCGAGATCAACTCGTCGTCCAAAACCACAAACGGGTCCAGACGAGCCCTCTTGCGCGGCCTGGGGCAAGAGCCGGATTGGGGGGGGAGCTCAAGGGATGCTGTTGCTAAGCAAGCAGCAACAATGACCGCAACGGCAAGCTGAACAGGCGCAACGACCGGGGATGATTGAACACGCGTGCCCGTTCCGAGCGCAGAACTTGCAAGGGAGCATGATGGCGACGGGTAGGAAGGAAAACAGGGAAGGTGGTAGTGGGAAGTGGTGGGGGTGGAGCGGAAGTAGCGGAGGTGGTGGTATGGCAAAGCGATGGGAAACTTCTGGGGACAGAACTCAAGTTGGGGGGGGATGTGGTGTCAATTTATAGACACGGATTGGGAACTGGGTCGCGGCTGCGCGCTCAGCATTGGGGGCGAGCGGGCTCAGCATTTGGGTATGCGGATTGCTCAGCAGCGGTAGCTGCTGGATCAGCAGCAGCCGCTGTTTGGCTCCGCACCTGGTGGACGGGTCAGGCTCAGCATTGAATGCGGCGTGGGCGGTGGTCCGCCCCGGAGATTGGATTTGGAAGTTAGTGCGCTTGACTAGGTTCGCGGGTGCGCCGGTTTGGATACGTAGGGGCGGAGCAATCCGCGGGCTATGAAGGAGCGGATGAAGTGCGCGCGCAAGCGCGCGGATCATGCCGGATATTATCAAACACCCACAACGGGCGCGGACAAACGGATACGGACAGGCGCGGGGGGCTCCGAGTAGGGCCCGGTGCAAGGACCGCCTCATGAGAAGGACAAACCGGATGGACGGAACGGCGTACGGACAATGGGGGAGTTTGGTACGGAGGAGGTGGGGAGAGGAGGCTAGGGTTTCTGTTTTGAGATTGTTTTCTGTTTTGTTGTCATACTGTTATTTGCGCGTGTACTTAGGTTAGGGTTGAGAGGGAGGACTTATCCTCACCCTCAACTCCGGGTTGGAGAAGGGGGGAAGCATTGGATCATCAATGAATGAAGAGGAGAAAGGAAGAATATCATCATCAGATTGAATCACTCATCTCACCAGGAGATTAAAGGAACTCATACCGGATACACATCCAGGTGGAAAGTTCTGAGGATTGAAGGATTGGCAATTTCTCTCTCTACTTTTCTTTATCTCTTTATCTCTTATTTCTGTTTCTCATTCAAGTGCGACTTCAGACATCCTCATCTCCTTTCAAATCCAGGGAACCGTTAACTTCCAAATCTTGGGACAATTATAGGGGGATAAACTTTATTCTTTCCACACCGTGAGCTTGGTTGGGCCGGCTCCATCACTTGGTCCGCGTTCCCTGGGTGGTGTGGTGTTGTATTTATAACCTTGGATTGGGAGCTGCGTTGCGGGCTGGGCGCTCAGCAGTTGGGTAGGTTGGGCTCAGAATCTGGGGTGCACGCAGTTTCAGCAGCAGCAGTTGAGGGCTCAGCGGCAGGGATTGCGGGGCTTGGCACCAGGTGTGGTTTGGGCCTACTCTGGGGGGGGGAGCTGGGCCGCAACCCCCCCAGGGAACGCGGACCAAGTGATGGAGCCAGCCTGACCAAGCTTGCGGGGGCTAGTCCGGAAGGCAAGGGCGGGGCAATTGGGGATTATAGGCACCGGGGAGGTTTGCGCGGGCATAAGCGCGGGTCAACTCACGGATTGCGGTATCTGTGGGCGCGCGCGGATGGATAAACCTTGGGGGCTCGGAGTAGGGCGCGGCGGAGGGCCTCGCCATGAGAAGGACAAACCAGAAGTACGTGATATCAAAGGGGAGGGTTTTGGACAGGGTGGGTGGTACGGGGTAGGGTTAGGGTGGAGCTAGGGTTCTGTACTTGGGGTTATGTTTTCATCTATCTTGCTGCTTGTGGTTGTACCTAGGTTAGGGTTGAGAGGGAGGGCTCAAAAATATCTCACTCTCAACTCCGGGTTGGGAGGAGGGATGGGATCACCATAACATATCATATAGTTCATATCACCAGACCGCCAGGAAATGGTATAAGAAGGATTGGAAGGAAGGAATTTATCTTATCATCACTCTCTCTATTCTTAAGCTCATTGCATCCAATCTCCTTACAGATGCTTAGACCAATAACTTCCAGAACTTGAGGACAACTTTGGGGGTATCACCTCTCTTGTTTCCACAGTGGTTCACAGCCTAGCGCCCCCCAGAGTGAGCCCAACCCGCACCTGGTGCCAAGCCCTGCAATCCCTGCCGTTGAGCCCTCATCCGCTGCTTCTGAGCCCGCAGCAGGCACTGCTGAGACCGCGCGCAACCCAAATGCTGAGCCCAACCTACCCAACTGCTGGGCGCGCAGCCTGCAACGCAGCTCCCAATGCAAGGTTATAAATACAACACTACAGCGGTCAACTAGGCAAAATCCTCCACAGGGCAACCCTCATTGTTGTCCCCCCTGTTGGATTCTGCCGCTGGTCACACCCCCCATTTCCCCTTCCCATGGTTGCAGATCATTGTCTCAAACCTTGCCCCGGATGTGTCTTCCACTGTCAGTGCCTCCATCCATTCCTCCATGTTAAATACCATCCGGGCCCAGAACCCAAAAATAAACGGTTGACCCAAAACTACGTTGCCGCACTCAACCAAGAGAAACAACAGCAACTTCTGGACCTTTGCAACCTCCACCACCCCATCCACCCAACATTCCCCTTCATTGAGCGCCTGTAATCCCATAGCGCACTTCCTTTGAACCAGCGCCAACTCATCAACCAATTTTGATGGGAGCAGGTTGACCATCAACCCACTGTCCACCATTGCCCACACCTTTCTGCCTGCAATCTTGATTGAGACATAGGAAAGTGGCACCAACACCGCTTTGGATTGGCACAACTTGCGTTCCCCTTCCTCCCCCGCTGTGTTCACGCGCTGCACGGTTGCCAGAACCCTGCCGCCCTGTGCTCCCTCAGCACCTGAACCATTTCCTCAACAACCACTGGGGAGACCACGGCCAGCTCCTGTAGCGTGAGGGGTATTGGTGCCTTGCTCCCCATCACCCGTTGCACTCTTTCAGCGGCCTTCCTCCTTCCTCTGGAACTGGTCAATGGCGCATTGCCTACCGGCCCTTGCGTACCAGTTTTTTGGGCCTGGGTTGATGGCGGCTCTTTGAAATCCACATCCATCTTCTCCAACACAATCCACTTTTTTTCCTCCACACGTAGAGCTGGCCACGTATTGGGCCCGGTAACAATCCCAAGTGACACCTGAGCGGCCCCTGCGGGCCAGGCTCTTGCCCTAACCTGCTCCACCAGGGGTGGCTGACTGGCCCCCAGATCCACCGCTTGCCCATTGGGAATATGTAAGTCGCCCTGGATGTGCATACCAACCCCTCATCCATATCCTTGGTCAGTTCTGCGCAACCAGACCTCTGGTGGCCCTTTTAGCTGCAATAGGTGCACATGCAAACCAAAAAACCACTTGACGGCCCGCTACTGGGCTGGAAGCCCCCCCCATGTGAGGCGGCACTTTGCGCGGAGGAGGAGGAGGCAGAGCCTTCATCCAATTCAGAAGTATCCGTAGGTCCTGTAACATATCTGTTACCTTGTTCACTGGTACTTCTATTGACTGAAAAGGGGCTTCCGACCGCTCCATTGCTGGTGGGCCCGTGGGCGGTAACTGTGTCAGAGCCGGAGTGGAAGAGGCCGTTGGTTGCTTTGAAACCGTTGGGAACAACCTGGCTGTATCCTCAATCAGTTCTTCCAAATCAATCTTTCTATCTTCCCCCTAGTTGATCACGCTTAGTTTTGGAAGAAGCGTGACACTCCAATCCTCTGACCGCAATACCAACCCATGTTTGAATAGATACCGCTGGACCCGCGCACAAATTTGCGGCGCAAGCCCGCCTAGAAACGCCCGCTTCATTGCCCCTGTTTCACCCACTACCACCTGGTTTTTCTCTAGGTAGCTGTAGATGCAGTCAAACGTAGATTTTTATTTGGGAAAATCACTCTGTGTCCGCACCCCACCTTGCAAAATTGCCTCTGCCGCTGCCCGCTCAAAGTACGTCTCCCGGAAGCTGGGCTCACGCTTCCCCCACCTTTCCATCATCTTGTTCCAGAGCTTTTCCCATTCTTGAGCCTTGTAGCCAGACATATCCTCCACATCCCAGAGTTTATTCTTGTCCTTGATAAAGAGAAAGATCGTACAGACCTTATCCTTGCCTGTCGCGTGTTTGGAGTCCGCAATATCCTTGAACCTTGCCAGAAAGTGCCCAATGTCCGCGGTGTCAAACCAGACATGAGGGAAGTTCTGCGGCCTAAGCCATACCCGTTGTGGAACCTCAGCCGCCTCCAAAGGCTCCAACCAAGGAGGAGCAAAACCATCAGAACAAGTATTTGGCGGCAGTGGAGGTGTTGGCCCGCCAGCTCCCAACCAGAGAGGGAACAAAGGTGGAACTTTCAATCCTGGAGTAGTTGTTGGAAACATTGCACCCGCTAGCTGAGAGACCTAGAAAAAAGATTAGCTCCTGGCCAGACCCCCAGATGTGGAAAAAAGAGAGGTGGTACCCCCCAAAGTTGTCCTCAGGTTCTGGAAGTTATTGGTCTAAGCGTCTGTAAGGAGATTGGATGCAATGAGTTTAAGAATAGAGAGAGTGATGACAAGATAAATTCCTCCCTTCCAATCCTTCCTACCATTCCCTGGTGGTCTGGTGATGATGATATGTGATGATATCCAACCCGGAGTTGAGAGTGAGGTATTTTTGAGTCCTCCCTCTCAAACCTAACCTAGGTACAACCACAAGCAACAAGATAGATAAAATATGACACCAAGTACAGAACCCTAGCTCCACCCTAACCCTGCCCCATACCACCCACCCCGTGTGAAACCCTCCCCTTTGATATCACGTACCTCCGTTTTGTCCTTCTCATGGCGCAGCCCTCCGCCGCACCCTACTTGGAGCCCCCCCGGTTTATCTGTCCGCGAGTGATGACAAGATAAATACCTCCCTTCCAATCCTTCCTACCATTCCCTGGTGGTCTGGTGATGATGATATATGATGATATGTGATGATATCCAACCCGGAGTTGAGAGTGAGGTATTTTTGAGTCCTCCCTCTCAACCCTAACCTAGGTACAACCACAAGCAACAAGCTAGATGAAATATGACCCCAAGTACAGATCCCTAGCTCCACCCTAACCCTACCCAGTACCACCCACCCTGTCCAAAACCCTCCCCTTTGATATCACGTACTTCCGGTTTGTCCTTCTCATGGCGCAGCCCTCCGCCGTGCCCTACTTGGAGGCACCCGGGTTTTATCCGTCTGCGCGCGTTTGCGGATCCCCCAATCCGTGAGTCAGCCCATGCTTATGCCCGCGCAAACCTTGGATCCCGCAATCAGTGAGTGGGCTGCACTTATGCCTGCGCAAACCTCCCCGGCGCGTATAGCCCCTGATTGCCCCGCCCTTGCCTTCCAGACTAGCCACCCGCAAGCTTGGCTGGGCCGGCTCCATCACTTGGTCCGCGTTCCCCGGGCAGCTTGCGGCCTGGCACCCCCCAGAGTAGGCCCAACCCGCACCTGGTGCCAAGCCCCGCAATCCCTGCCTCTGAGCCCTCATCCGCCGCTGCTGAGCCCGCAGCAGGCACTGCTGAGACTGGGCACACCCCAAATGCTGAGCCCAACCTACCCAACTTCTGAGCGCGCAGCCTGCAATGCAGCTCCAAATCCAAGTTTATAAATACAAAACCACAACATGTTACTCATGATCTCACTTCTAATCATTTTTTTTTTACATCCTTCCAGCTTTGATCTCATTTTGGTTCCTTTATTCTCCTATTTCAGTTTATCTCATTCAATCTTGGACCTCATGAGGAAAAATAAAAATTGTCAATTGGATGTTCCTTTTGAGTTTTGAGAAATACCTGATTTGAAATTCTTAAGCCTCCATCCTCATCATAATCTAAAAAAGCCATGCTTCTCAAAAAAAAAATCCATAGTCCTCCTTATGATCTTCTGATCCTCCATCCTCCTTTTGATTGAACATGTCAGCTATCATTAAAACTTCATTGCAGGTGCATCAATGGTCTTAGTTAAGATTTTTTTTCTTCTCCTACTTGATTCTTATTCACTTCTTATATTGTTTCTTGCTTCAGTATAGTTCTTACCTTCAGAAATTAAAATTTCTTCAACTTTATTTTGTCAATATTAAGACCATCTCAAAAAGACCAAGTAGGGAATTCTGGTGATTAGGATCATCTTCAGAAGAAATATTTCAGGTTGGATTCAAGAGTTTTTTTTCTTTATTGAATATAGCTCAATGAAATTTCATCAGATGATTTTAAGAATTTTCCCCTTTTTGAAACCATTGGTCAAACTTTCCAAAATTCATCTACCACTCATAAAAGATCAATTTTATTCCAGAATTTATATTGGGATCTCTGATTTCTGTTGATAAAACAATTTTTGATAAGCTTTGAATCTTCAAAAAAAAAATTAGGATTCAAATATAAGAAGAGGCAAGAATAGTCAAGGAAGGTGTAAAAATTGAAGACAGGATTGATCAGGTTTTCTGTCAGGCTTGAATTTAGCTTTGGATCAATCATATCTTTGGTAATCTTGGATCAATCGTTTTTTTTGGAAATATTGGAGGTTTAAACCTTGAAAATCCGAAAATTTGGTGTATGTTTGAATTAATTCAACAAAGATGCTTTTATCAAATAAAATCATCAGAAACAGAAAGTTAATTGGTAAAAAGTTTGAACTAGAAAATAATTTTAGGAATTGATTCATTGGAGGAATATGTTACAAGTTCTTCCAAGTAAAACTTTTACTTTAAAATAGTAAAAGCACAGTTTTTAAACTGAATGTTTCTTTTTCCTAAGGGAAATGTTAAATTTGAAACCCTGTCGTTGCAAAAAGGCGCCAAACACCCTTTGCAACCCATCTGAGTTGCAAATGGCCGTTTGCAACCCATCTGAGTTGCAAATGGTTATATCATATACATACATATATTTATATATATTTACTTTTTTTGACTTTTTTTAACTATTATTTCTTTCTTTGGTTTTAATAAGAAAATAAAAAATAAAAAAATAAATTAAAAATAAATTAATCAATAAAATCAAAAATATAACTATAAAAAAAAATAAACAAATAAATAAAATGAAATCAATAAATAAATCAGTAAAAAATAAATAGGTAAAAAATAAATTAATTAATTCAATTAAAAATATATATATATATAAAAATATAAATAAATAAATTGAAATGAAATGAAATAAATATATAAAAAATAAATTAATTAATTCAATTAAAAATATATATATATATAAAAATATAAATAAACAAATTGAAATGAAATGAAATAAATATATAAAAAATAAATTAATTAATTTAATTAAAAATAAAGATATAAAAAATATGTGTGTATGAAATAAATATATTCTATAAAATGTTTTTTTTTGCCATTTGCAACCCATTTTGGGTTGCAAATTGGGCCACAAAACCATTTTTAGGTTGTGAACGGAGGTTGCAAGGTTGCAACTTTAACATTGGCCTTTTCCTAAATGGGATAAGTACAGTAGCTCTTGAACTTCTGTATTAAATAAAACCTTTCCATAAGTTTTTTATGTATATGCTTTCAGGGACTTTGTATCACCTAGAGTCAAAGGATTAATTATACCAAAAGGGAAAAGATGTCCCTTCAGTTTAATATTTTTATTAAGGTGTATCAGAGTTATAAAATATACCATCAGAATCCCCCCTTTTTTGTTTTACAAAACCTACCCTTAATGGTGGTGTTTTTCTCAAATATACATACTCCTCAAAGGGTGTGTTTCAAAAATAGTGGTTTTATTAAATAAACATACCCCTTAAATGACACATTTCAAAATTACTGGTTTATTATAAAAATACCTGGTGAATTTCAAAATGGAAGGTTTAACAGAAATGGTGATTTGCAAAAATAAAATCCACAATTTTTGCATCATCCATAAACATTCAACACCCATCTAATCATTTTTAAGACAAGCAATGAAAATAGCATCATCCATAAACTTTAAAAACATCCATCCAATCATATTGAAACTAAGCAATGACAATAATGAAAATTCAGAATCATCTGCAATCCTTCAAGATGATCTTCATACAGTTTTTCATATTTGATTCTATACTCATTTCTAATCAATATGGGCTCATGATAATCATTAAGATCATGATCATCCCAGAAAAAACTAAAAACCATGAAACCATGAAACCATCATCCTAACAGCAAAAGTAAATTCAACCAAACTCAATCTTGCCAAGATTTCCTCCAAACTCATTACTGGAGTCAATCCTGTCTCTCCCAAAGTAGATCCTAAACCTCTTAACTCAAACTCACCCAAAAAGCTTCATCCTCACCCAAAACCAATAACAACACAATCCAGATGTGATGAAGTATTGGACTCCTGCTCCTCAATTTCTGATTTGATTAATTTTCCTAAAAACCAGAAACTAATGCAAAGAGTGGTTTTGTCTACAGAAACAGAAGGGAACAAATAGATCAGTAGAAGTCATATCAGTGTGAGGAACAAGTCTTCATTTCAAAATAGTGATTGAGAATTAGGGAAAAACTGAACAGAAGGTATAGAAGTCCTTTTTGGTCTGTTTGTTCTGGTCTTCCTATCTTTGGTCTTTCTGTATTCCTTGTTTTTACACTTTTTTGGTCCAGCTGGCTGCCTTGGGCTTCCTCTAGTTTCTTTGGTTCTCAAGGTGTTTCTGGGTTTAGCTGGTTGGTTTTCCAATTTTCTCAAGGTGGTTCTGGGTTTAGCTGGTTGGTTATTCAATTTTTTGTTTTACAGGCTTGTCTTGAGTCTTGGCCAGGCATTTTTACAATGATGGTTTGAGGAAAATCTTGGTGGCAATTGTGGTTGGTCTGTTGGTCTGGTTCTTCATCTTTTGGTTTAAAGTTGGAGGATGGTTTGAGGATGAGGATAAATGTGGTCTGAGGTGTAAGGGCTGGAGATGGAGGCTGTGCATTTTCCTAATTGGGAAAAACAGCTGTAGTTGTGCAGTTTGCTGCCCTGTGCAACTACTCTGAGTTATGCCAATTTGGAAAAATCAGAGTTTCCGCAGTTTCTTGGAGGCTGCTAATTTCAACTACCTCAAGTTATCCCAATTGAGATAGCTCTGAGGTGGTCTGGCAATTTGGTTGTGCAACTGAAACTACCAATAATTGAATACCCCCCTTTTTTTAAAATGAGATTTCAAAAGAATGCTCACTGTACTCTTCTCAGCTGAAAAATCAAGCCCTTCCCTGAAGAACTTCTTGGGGTATCCTTTCCTCCATCTTTTCTTCTAACAGGCTAAAATGCACCATTCATTTTCAGTCAATTTCTGATCTCAACTCCAAATACATCTCCTATAATCCACAGTCCTACAAAAACCTTTATGGAAATGGAAATTTCAAAAAACACAACAAGCTACCAATTCTCCATTAATACAAATAAGCCTATAGCAAGAACATCAACAAAAAAAAGAAAGAAAGAAAAAGGAAACAACAAACAAAATTTCACAGCCAACTCTCAACATTTTTCTCAATACAAATCAAACATCTTCACTCCTCCAAAATCTCCCTTTACCTCCTATCAGATTATATAATTTTCTTTCTCCTCAAAATCTTTCAGGCCATCCATTTGGAGCATGATGATGAGAACCCCCATCATCCAAATCACCATCTCAAGGACCAATGTGAGGATACCACCCTACTCATCCCAATCCAAGACCAATTGAATTCCCAGCATGAAAAACCTTCCTGTCATTTCCTGATTCCCCCTAAATTATCATTATGCTCTCACTCATCTTGCAAACTCACCTTTGATCATGATCCCCCCCCCCTCTAAAACCAGTCCCAAATCATCCACTCCAAAGGTCCAATTGGAAATTCCATTGTTGTTCATTCTTTGGTTATCACAAACTTCAAAATCCTGAATTTAGATACCTTCATACTCCAGTATATAATTCAAATCCCCATGGATTTTTAAGATTTAGATTATTGGATTTGACCATCCTGTTAAATCAGAAATTCTCAAATAATAATATTCATCCAGAATCATCAACTTGGCCAAACAACCCAAGTGTCCCCACAAGACAATTGTTGTCTCCAACCAATTATTTCAGACAAGAATTCTTTGAATGGTGGAAGATGTATCTCAGGTATCATAAATTAATGCTGCTTGTCTTGGGCTTGTGTAGTTTCCCTTCACTCCCCTGTAACAACAATGGTTTGGAAGGAGCAACATAGTTGATGGAATAGAGATTAAAATAACAGAGAAAAGGAACTAAGATTGGCTTGGTAAACCCTTGCTTGTTAGTTGCAGTGCTTTGAGCCAAAAATTGCCCTTGTTGAGTCTAGAGTTGGAAATGGTCATGTGTATAAATCTCTTCAAGTTCAGTCAAAAATTTATAAATCTAAAAAGCTATTGAGCCTGTTTAACCCCTCCCCCTTACACCCTTTTCCATCCAAAAAAAAAAAAAAATACAAGGTGTCTTGGTTTTTTCTTCCTTCATACCCCCACACCCTGTCTTAGTCCCATGTTTCTCTCTTATCAATATGAAATAAAAAAACTTTTTGCTGACCAAGGAATGTGTTAATATTGATTATTAGGTCATTTTTAGGGAATTTGAATTGAAAGAACTCAAAGCATCACACATTTGAATTCTCAGTGGCCTTGGAACTGTAAGGTTTCAAAATATTTGAGGCTCTCAAAACTGTGGACATACATCATTTCAAATTCTTCAAAGCTCTTGGGATGTTTCAAAAGCTTTGAAGCCATAAGAGCTATGAATTTCTATGGCTTTGATGACCAGAAACCCATTGAATCATAGTCCTGGGTAGCTCCACCCTTCCTCCCTCCTGAAATTCATCAAATTATCACTGGGAAAAATTTGGAAAGACTTTTTTTCAATTGAAATACAGTATGAAAAATTTACTCAAAATTTGAAAAAAAAAAATTCATACTGTATTTCAATTAATTTCAAGTAAATTTTTCAAACCTTCCTGGATTGGAGAGACACTAGAAAAAATGAATTGATTGAGAAAAAAAAACCTGGAATCACAAATTTTGGGATAAATACATGCCTTTGATCAATTTTCTTTTCTCCCTCCCCTAGTCCCCCTTTTTTTGGCCTTCAAATTAAAAAAAGGTGTGAATGGATGAATTTTGAGGGTTCAAATTTCATCCTAGACTAGCAATAACAATAGTTCAAGATTAAAAATCCCATACAATCCAATCTTCAGATTCAACCTTCTCAAAAGATGACATATTCTAGATAGCCTGACACCTATCACAAATTACACAGCACATGACTGAGAAAGATATACTTCAAGATATAGACCTATAATCAGGAAATTAATTGGATTCAATAATTTTAAGAACCATATCAACCCTTTGTAATTCTGTGGTGATTATGGTAATCAGATTTAAGTTCTAAGAAAATATCACAATTTACCATATATGTATTTGAGATCAGGGCTGACACCTCAAGGTGAAGTAACTTTATGGCTCAATCATTGAATCAAATATGATGATTAAAAATCATTCTTCAATTCATTCAATTCAATCCACTAAAATTATTTTTTCCCACTAGTCATGGCCAACAGATACCCAGAAGACCTTACTTTCAGTCCAACACCATGTTTCATAATTTTTCAAACACACAAGAAGAAAAAAAACAAAACAAGAGACATCAAAATTTGCTGCTACCAAGTCTTCCTGAGAATCAATCCCTAGAATGTTTAGAGCCTCAGATAGATTCCAACCACTTTCCCAAAAAAACCAAACCTCATCACCTCTTTGAATACAACCTGTGAAATGTTTAACCTCTTGGAAAAACAAACAAACTTGATTCTGTTCTGATTTGTATGATTATTTTGAAAATCATTGAAGAACTCAATCCATCCAAATTCTTGAGAGGCCAATTGTTTTTTATTAAGAAAGAAAGAAAAAAATAAAGTAACCATACAAGAATATTTTACATTTCAAAAGGATTGACACCATGAGACAGAGAAGCAGGCATACCCAACAGAGTATCTATTGGCTTTTTAGTTTGCCCTGTGGATCATTTGAAATCCTTTTAGTTGGTTCCTAGGCTTTTTGATCTATGAACAAAGGCTTTATTAATTGCTTCAAGCCTTGAGAGGAGGTTTTGAAGAATCCAAAAAAATGAAATTAGAAATCAGCTGCTCTTGGATGTTCAACCAGCTGGTTTCCACCACTTATCCAATCATCAAACATACTTCTAGTTTAAGATCTTAAATTAACCACCAGCTGTTGGTGTGAGGCAGATGGGAAACCAATGATCAAAAATTTCCTAAACATGATGGAACCACAACCACCAGGAAAGACATCATGGCACCCAGTGTCAGGTGACATCATGATGACTCTGGTGATCTGCCTATCTGAAACCCATTCAACAAAAAAAAATCATGCACAGTTACTGTGCTTTGGAGTACTGTAAAGTTTCCACTAAAGTAGCAATGTAGTTATCACCAGAGTGTCAAAGTTATCACTTGATTCAACCTGGCACCAAGTGCCATCAACTTTTGTCCTGCTCAACAGACCTGAAACCAAAGAAGAAGAAAAAAAAAGGGGGGGAACTTTTTGGTCATGAGTTTTCTCTACTTGAGAGGTGGCAGGATAATTTCAAAGCAGCCTGAGTCATCCTGACCATCTCCCAAGCTAGTTTTTTTTTTTTAAGACCCAAGATCAGATATGTGCATCATTGGCATCCCATTGATTGGCTGAATGGATGACCTTAAGGGCCAGGCCCAGGAACAGTCTCTACAAGAATCCAAGCCAGGAAGATCAAGTCACCAATTCAAAAAAGAAAAAGAAAAAACAAGATACAAACTCAATCACCAATTTTCAAGACCTTGCTTCATCTATAGTTTCCCCCCTGCCTTCCTCCATAGCAAATCAACACAAATCAGACAGGTTGAGGGTCATCATCCTTTCTGGCATTCACTTCCCATCCAACTCTCCCAGAAGCATGAGGTTTGCCTTAGTGATCCTGTCTTGCTTGAAGACCAAAAACAAAAAACAAAAAAAGGTAGATAAGAGAGGGGGAGAGAGAAAGTGGGGGAGGGAGGGAGGGAGAAAGGGAGGGGGGTTAAGACCCATGACAAGAGGTTTTTGTACAGCAGGTCAGAAACTGGAATGGGTGATGAGGAATGCACACCCTCAAAGGTACAAGCAGGGCATGTAGATAGACTGGCCAAGCTCCATGGAGCAAACCCATCATCATCATCCAACATGGAGAATATAGGAAGAACCCAATCAATCAACACTCATGGAACAGGAATCATAAAAACTTGTCAAGTGCTTCTTCTCTTTTTTTTTTTTTTCTTGTTTCTTCAAGTTTTTCTTTCTCTTTTTCTCTTTCTTTTTTTGGTTTTGGTTTTGATTGGATCTGAGGCACCAGGGGGAGAAATCAAGTCATCTAAGAGAGAAGAATCATCATAAAAACATTGAATCATCAACACAAAAAAAATTAAAAAAAAATCACACTCAAGGAAACTTGCAAGAAACACAATTCAGAAGAACTCAAAGAGAAAAATAAACCACAGCCAACCAAGTGGAGAGGTTTGATTAGGGTGAAATCATGATTGAGCAAAAAAGAAGAAAGTAATAGTAAGCAAACAAATCATTGGAAACTTCAAAGCTTGGGAAAGATAATAAGAATGAAGCATCATGACATCTGGTCAACTTTTGAAGAGAGAGGTAAAAGAGCGACAGTTGTGTTATGGAAGGCTGAGCACATCAAAACTGCCAATCAATTGAAAGCCCCAAGTAAAAATAAATAAATGACTAGAGAGGATTAGAAGGCAACAGTCAAGAACTTGTTCTAAATACAGAAGGACAATCTTCACCACAAAACAAAAAATTCCATTGACTTTTGAATCTTGGAGGTAGTGGGGAGTTGGGCGTGACAATGGAAATCAACAAATCAAAAAAGGAGGGGAGTGGAGGAGGATCAATGTGCCTTGAGTTCTTTCTTCTTTCTTTGCAATTTTTGCTTCTTCATGTTATTAGAGAGAAGAGGGCACGTGAAAGGAGCGACAACTCATAAGAGGAGGGAACACCAAGAAGAAACCGGAACATGGAGGACAAGGTTGATCCTGTTTTTGAACGGCCATCATTCTTTCTGTTTTCCAAATCCTTCGACACCGATCGACCAGAGGAGAGTAGATCAATCCTTCAGAGCGACTGTCTTCAAGTCATACTTTGACAGATGTGTGGGATATTGATCACATTCCAATTCGACGTTGGTTACCGGCGTTCAAGAGAGTCATGAGATCTAAGGGGGATTGAATAGAAGAGTTGACTTGAGGGTTGTTATTAGTGATTGGTGGTTGTTGGGTTAAATTGCCGCCTCCGAGTTGGTAAGGATGAGATACGCCACCTCCGGCCGGCAAGCCAGGTAATCCGCTTGAGTTGGTGAGAGATGGCGGTGGGTGGGGCTGGGGTTGTACTTGTTGATGTATTTGCTGTGGAATGTTATTGACTCCAGCGGCATTTTGAACTAGGGGAACGACTCCAAAATTGTTTAAATTGCCGAAACCCGGCCCAAACGCCCGATTATTGGGACCGAGGAACGGGAACGTTAAATTGGGATTGGCGCTAGGGTTAGAAAAGTTGCCAGCGGACAAGCCTTGTTGCCGTTGAAGTTGCTGTAACTGTTGTTGAAGTTGGAGTTGCTGATGATTCATTGGATGGTGCTGGAGACCTGGATGCATTTGAGGTGTTTGATGCGCAAAGTTCAATGGCCCTGGGCGTACATTGCCGAGATTGGTATGACCAGGAGGACTAGTAAAATTCACAGCTTGCGGAATGATTCCGGGATGATGAGGTGCTACTTGTTGGTGGTGGTGAGAGTTGAGGAGGAGATTGTTAAGCGACGAATGCGACGTATTCGTAGGCGGTAGGTGCATCACACCATTTGGCCCACCGGAGGAATTCAAGTGTTGTAACGTATGATTGGTACCATTCACCAGCGAGGGAGGAGTAACGATCGGGACACCTGCAACAAGAACCCCGGTGAGTTAAAAGGCATCAGCTTCCTGAAGCGGCAAACGCCAGTGAGGACTTACGTTGATATTCAACCACGTTCTGTGGTAGCTGCTAAAGTTCCAAAGTAAGGAATAGTATGGAATGTCAAGCCCACCAAACATGCCTTGAACAGAAACCACGAGGTCAATACCTATGTAAGCTGAGAACTTACATCGAATTGGTTTGCACTTTGCCGATTGTTAGGTTGTTGCAAGGAGGCAGGGGTAGAAGATCCATTATTGAGCGACATGAGGGTATTCAAATTGTTTGCCCCATTGACTTGATTGATGACATGGCTGGGTGATAAGCGTTGCTGATGAAGTTGACGAGTCAGGAAAGCCAACTTCTGATTGTCTCCGTTGCGATCTTGAGCGGGATGTTGAGATGGAACACTGCCCAAGTTGTTTGTATGGCTTGAATGAAGCAAATGCTGAAGCTGAAACATTTGCGGCTCAAGACCATTTTGATTGCGAAGGCTGTTTGATCCATTATCAACGGGGGATTTCACATGGACAGGATAGTTGGTGCTGAACAGATTGAAGGACTGGTTGATGGGAGCTGCGATGGAATGTGAAGCAGACAGATTGCCTCCCGAGTTTCCATAACCCGTTTGACTAAAAGAATGAGCTGTGGCGCTTAATGGACCCACAGATGAGGTGTTGAAATGCTCAGGGGGTGGATGATTTGATAACTCTTCCAAACCTCTCATTTGATGGGCAGGCGGAGATTGCAAGGAAGGGCGTCGTTGAGAGTTCCCAGAAAAGGCACCAAAAGGGCTCGAGGATGGCGGATGAGTAGCACTGGTGGGTTGAACCAGACTTACTTCATGAGCCGGCCGCGTCCGATCATTCAGGTCAATGCGCAGGGATGGATGTACACCTTGGGGAAGGGAGGCTGTTGGGGAGGAGAGTAAAGGGGGCTGCTGCTGAAGAAAGCCGGCAAGATCTTGGTTATGATGACTGGACTGGCCACTGGATGGCAAAAACTTGTGGAGCAACGACGAAGAATTTGATTGAGGGGTGGGCGCGGTTTCAGGAGTAGGCTCCAATGTCTGCTGCAAGGTGACAGGGATGTAATTTAGTAGTGTGAGAACAATTACTAATCAATCGATCATGGTCATATACTAAATCAACGCTCACTTTGGAACTCATTTGCAGCATGCTCAACACGCGAGCCATATTCTCGGGATCGGCACTAGGACTTCGAGGGCCTTTGGAAGGACCATGCTTTTGAGATAAATTTTCAACCTTGAGCAACGATTCAGCTTGTTGTCCTTCATCCTTGTGGTGATCAAAAAATTTGGCAAAACGACTAGCTCTGGGAAGCACTGCCAAATCGTTCCCATTGTAAGAATCGTTGGAGCCTCCAGGATTGACGGAAGGTGGTATCTCTGGAGCTAAGAAACTGAACGGCTTTTGATGAGAATCAGCAGCGGAGGGGATAGGGAGAGAAGAATTTGACGGAGAATCACGATCCGACTTGGAATCCAATTCAAGAACAGATTCTTTGGAGGCGAGTGTTTGGCTCTCTAAACCGTCGTCAGTCTTGAGAGAGGATTGAATGACGTCGGGCGGATGGCTCTCGAGGGCCTCAGAAGCTGATTGAGAAGAAGCAGCGGCGGCAGCAAGTTTCTTCTTGGCCTCAAGAGCTTTCATTTCAGCTTTCCAAGTTTGAATGGCATCAGTTTCGCTGGTACCAAAACTGCCATCGCTCTGGAAACCTGGAACGGGCTTAGAGATCTCCCACTTTCCTTGGCCCGAGTCCCATGCACCATCCTTGACCCGCTTGGTGAGATGCGAAGTCAACGGTACGGAGGGGGAAATTGGAGGGGCTTCCCGAGAAGACGATACGACCGAGGTCGATGAACCAAGTTGGCTAGATGATGGATTAGATCCACCGATCTCTTTCTCTCTTTCCCGAACTCGTTGCTGGTTGAGGTTTCGGTTGGGAGGGTGAGAGGCTTGAGCGTGATGGTTCGTACCTTTTTCACGATCCTTCTCGCGAGCTGAGTGGTCCCGACTATCATGATCTTTGTCGCCCCGAGAAGGATTGATTGGATGATGATCGGATACAGAACGTTTATTGTTGGGTTGAGAGCTAACCGGCCCAGCCGACCGCCTCCAATTCAAATGGTCGTCACCACTGGTCCCATCCCTAGGGTTCGCATTTGGCCGACGGTTCTTATCCCGTTCAGAATCTCTCTCACGTTCTCGATCCCGATTACGTAATCGGTCCTCGTCCCGATCACGATCAGGGAGATACCTATCCAAAGTGCGGCGGTTGATCGGTTTGGAATCAGAGGATTGATGATCATCGACCGTCTTGAAGTTATTGACTCGATCTTTCGCGGGCCCGACCGAGGCTTCAGGAGGCCTCCTTTTGCCTGATTCAGGGGTCTGATTGTCACCTCTGCCAATATGAGGAGCGCAATCGCGATCCATGAGCCTACGGGGTCCTTTGATGGGATTATTGAGGGAGTTAGATGAACCATTGAAGTGCAAACTGGTAAAAGAGCTCGACTCTTCGGCCCCGAATTTTCCGAAGTTGGCGAACGGATTCCTGGCGGGTGGTTGACTCCTACCCAAGACTGGAAGGTGGGATGCGGAGGCGGTCGATTGAGAGTGACCATCAGAGGAGGATAACTGAGTGGAGCGTGTGTTGGAGGATAAATGAGAAATCGGCAGAGCACTAGAGGTGGGCTTTGGAGGGGTCAAGTCGCATTCACTGAAGATGAGAGGCACCGAAGGGATTAGGCCAACTAAAAAAAAAGAGAGAGAGAGAGAGAGAGAGAGAGAGAGAGAGAGAGAGAAAAGGGGGGGGGGGGCGTGGTGGGTTGAGGGAGATGAAAGACGATCTTACCCAAACCATTCGCTCAAGGGCTTAAGCGCAGGAGGTCTGACGCAGAGGGGACTATCGTGGAGGGCCAAGAGTTGAGCTCTGGAGTAATGGATCGGTTTCCTGGGCGGAGAGGATCCGGTGGGAGTTGAGGGGGAACTTGAGGTTGGGTTGGATGAAGGGGAACTAGATGAAGAGTGCTGGGTCATCTTGAGGGAGGCGTAAGCTCGGGCAGCCGACAAGAGTGCTAAGAAATTTATCGTAGGCGAGCGCGAGATCGAATCGAGAGGCAAAACAAGACCAACAACGATCAGCGGGTTGAACCTGAGTGAGGGTGGAGGAGGGGTGTAGGATGATGGTGATGGAGGAATAGGTTTGTGGAGCAGAGAGGGTCTGCGTCGATCAGCCGATTAGTGGGAAGGTTGCTACTGACCTGCGTCCGCTGAAGCAACCGACATGAAGTGATGGATCGAAGGGTGGATCAGATGACCAGAATGAGATGAGGGGGGGGGGGGGGACGGGGAGGGAGGAGAGGGAAGAAGGATTAGAGAGGGAGAAGACGAGTAGAGGTTTATCTGGATGACTGGATCACTCGATGAAGATGAGGATGGGGAAGGAGAATGAGATGAGGTGTGAGTGATGACGTAGGAGTGGGATGGGGATGGAGATTGGAGATGGGGAAGGAGATGGGGAAGGAGATGGTCGGGGAAGTGAAGATGGGAGAGGTTGAAAGAGGAGTGAGGTTTGGATTGGAAGATGGAAATGGAAATGAGTCGTTGTAGTATATGTTATCCTTATACTCAATAGGATGACAACAGACGAGATATGCTACAAACGAGTGACGACCAAGACCCTACCAAGTACTACTTACTCATGATCATGGATTTACATAATCTATCGAGCATCATTCATATCCATAGTGAGAAGCTCGGTCGATGGGGTGACTGGGTTCAACCAACTATACAGAAATCCACCGAGCCGGCAGCGAGTCATCGGTGTGCGACGGGGATGTCCGACCGACCGACCGACCGACTGACTGACTGACTTAGGGCATCCCCAATCGTCTCGGTAAACCCGCTCGTTAGCTAAGTTTACCGAGCGATTGTCACAATCGTGCAAAAATAAGGGCTTGCTAGCAAGTGAGCTCCATAAGTTCACCAAGATTTCCATAAACTTATTGGAATTTAGCAAGCTTCCTAGCTCCCCCGCTTGACATCTCTTGCATATCCTATATGCCAATACCCCACCCCTCCACTCCCTCCCTCCTTGAAGCATATCACTGCCAATCCAAATCTGCCACCATCTTCATCACCCAATATGGACCCCACCAGCCTCCCATCTAACCCGCCAACCAAGACTCACAAAGCTAAGAAGAAACAAGCGCCCAACTGGACCCCTCAAGAAGAGGAGCAGCTTGCTTGATTGTGGGTCCATGTGAGCAAACATCCAGAATTTGCAACAAACCAAACTGGCATCAACTTCTTCAAGCCGGTTGAGGAAGACTTCAACATCCACAGCAAAGGCATTTACCATGATTTGGAGGGTATCCAGACCAGGTAAGATTTGATTTTTCTCTTGATCTTTCACTTCTCTTGGTGTTACACAAACTAAAATTTGTCTTTCTCTCTATTCTATAGATGGGCCAACCTCAACACCTCCACCTTAAAGTTTTTGGCTATCTATTGTACAATTGAACAATCACCACCAAGCGGCTTGAGTCCAATGGACTGGATGCGCCATGCAATGGAGCTATACCACCAAAAAACCAAGGGACAACAATTCAAAGTTGAAGGCACTTGGGAAATCCTTTGAAACCACCCAAAATGGATTGGCAAACCGGCCTCCAGCTATGGCCTCAGCAAGCCAACTCCCATCATCACCCTCCATTGCCAATTGCTTGGCTTGACCAGAGGGTGTTAAGGCCGCAAAGCAATGTTGCTTGAACTCAGAGCCCAATTCAAAATATGGCAATGATTCTGGTTCACAACTCCAGATACTGATGAAGAACAATAAAATTGGTGAGCGGCAGAACAACCTTGAAGAGAAGATGTATGATTTGGAATGCAAGAAAGTGGACATCAAGGTTGCAATGGGGCAGTTGAAGGTCATTTTACAATCTGAAGAAGGGTGTCCTGATGAGGACAGTAAAGAGATGTTGAGGATGTTGAAGAGAAAAGTCCAAGATCAACTAGAAGGTTGATTCAATAAACACAAGTATCTGTATCAAAGTACCCCATATATGACTACTTTTACTCCTCAAATTGGCCTGTACCTCTCTTTGTTTTGAATTATTTTTTTTTGGAATCTGATTTATCTCAAATGAATACTCTTTGAAAACATGAAATGGAAGATTGAAATATATACATTTATTTATGATTTGAAACCAAAGAATAAAATGGCAAGGAAATATTGTGAGAGAACTTGAAATTTAAGTTTTTCTTATGATTGGAAATAAAAAAAATAAAAGGGCAAAGAAATTTTGAGAGATTTAAAACAATCAACCCTCAATTCCCCTCTTCATCCAATTGTGAATCTTTAAATCATTGATGAGCTGGTAATGAAGAGTTGAATCATGAAGCCTAGAAGTACTTTGACTGAGAGATTGAAAAGTATGAAATAAAGCAGGATCATGAACATTTGAGAAGATGTTAGTGGTGGTAGAACTGGAAATATTGTGATTAAGAAAAGGATCACAGGGAGATTTCTCCTCCACAATCATATTATGAAGAATTATGCAGCACTTCATAATCTTAAATATATCTTCTTTGAACCAAAGTCCACTGGGTTGAGAAATTATTCCAAATCAACCTTGCAAAAATCCAAATTATCTTTTTATGTCCTTTTTGGATCCTTCTTGAAGTTGATTGAAATGTTTACTTGCAGGATCTTGAGGACTTCTGTAAGATTTGACAAAAACAGGCCAGTTGGGATATATTCCATCAGCCAAATAGTATCCATAGGTATATTTATGATTGTTGATCTCAAAAGATACATCTGATGCAGTGCCTGAAAAAAAAATAACCAAAAAATCCTTCAATAAGTAAAACAAACAAGAAATAAGGCAAATAAAATAATGAAAAACAATACCTGTGAGAAAGTCATGAAATATGTGACTATTGTTAAGTAAATTGATGTCATTGTGAGTCCGAGGTGAGCCAAAGAAACAGTTCCATATTCTTAAATTTAATGATCCTACTGCTTCTAAAACCATTGTTGGACATCCTTCTTTTCCTTGAAACTGATCAGCCAAGCTTGGGGGCAATTCTTCCAGACCCAACGCATTCCATCAATGCTACCACAACATCCTGGGAAAACACGTGCTTCATATTCTTTCATGATAACTGAGAGCTCTTTATCTGTTGGACCTCTGAGGTATTCCCCCTCAAATAAAATGACAACATCATTCACAAATCTCTTCAAAGTTTCCACTTCAGTTGATTTTACAATTCTAACATATTTGTTGGTGCAGTCAGCAGAATATCCATAGGCAAATTGACAAATTGCAGCAGTTATTTTCTGATGAGGAGAAAGACCAATTTGTCCATAACAGTCCTGAATTTTTTTTTTAAAAAAAAATGAAAAAAATAGATGTCAATATTGATTACATTCTGAAACAATGGAAGGGATTTCTTGGTCAGTAGGATTGATTTAATTACCATTCTTTGGGTCCAATAGGGGTCATGAGCCCCCAAATCTGTTACTAGCCTTTGGAAGGTAATCTTGCTCATTCTAAATTGCCTCTCAAACACCTGGTTTGTGTATCTTGCATCTTGATTAAAATAATCAGCCATGAGATTACAATGGACTTTAACTTGGTTAAAATTGATCATTGTTCTTCTTGATTTGTTCCTTCTTTGAAAAAATTGCATTTTATGAAGTTTTTCTTCAACTTCAAGGAAAAGTTTTTGATGTTGAAAGTGGGTGCTGGAAAAAGGTAAGTACTTGTTGAGGGTGAGGAAGGGGGCCATCATCTTTTTGGAGAGGTGGTAGGTGGTGTGTAGGTGTTTGAAAGCTGAAAGTTTGGGATTTGTTGAGTGGTCAGAAGATGATTGGTGATGATGACTTGCAAAAATGGGTTGCAAGATTTTTTGAGTGGCCGAAGGATGATTGGTGATGATGAATTGCTACAAAGGGTTGCAATGACAAGTTGAAAGTTGCAACAAAGTGGGGGCCTATCTAACAAGCTGCTGATGTGGCATAAAATTGTGCGCTTTGAGTTGTTAGCTACATGCCGCAGCCTTATGGAGCGGACAATTGTGGAATGCAAACGGTAAATTGCTTGCTAGCTATTTTTTTTGGCTAGCAAGTTGCTACCTAACAAGCTGCACTCTGCAACAATTGGGGATGCTCTGAGAACCAGTGACAATTTAGACCACTTGATCCAGACAACCATCACCCCGCGGGGTGGGGGGATCATCCCATCACAGGCAACATCCACCCCCATGAAGCCTAGTGAGGGTAGGGCACAGCTGATTATCACCTTATAATCCACCTCACAGACCAGACAATAAACCAAAAAAAACTCATCTACTTGTATCAAAAGATTATACCAAATCCCCTCTGAACTTCAAAGAAGCTTACCACAGTCTAACAGCATAACTTACCACTTCCCTTCCCAAACTTATGAGCCAAGATTCTTGTCCTCAAAAAACTATGAATCAATGTAAGATCTGATTTTATTGGAAGCTATAATCATTCAAGAAAATAAATGCTCAACCAGTTTCCTACCCTCTCAAAATAATCTTTCATATTTCAATCAAGATCAGCCAAACCTCATTCCCATTACAAGCAGTTCATTATTTCAGCATGGTCACTTTGGAGATCACCCATAACTATTCATTCACCATTGATTTAGGCTGGGTTTCATTAAATTCATAATTGTCTGACCATTCATCTTTGGCTTAGCCCATTTGCCTCCCTCTCATGGTGTGTGTCTACATTTTTCCATGTTCATTCTAAATTGTGCACTTTTCCATTCCATTAGCTGGTGCCTTGTATTGACTTTTATCCTACTTGTTGCTTCACCTATAAAAAAAACCCTTTATTTTGCTTTATTTTTTGCTTTAAAAAGGAAAAAAGACCAAATTTTTGATTAAATTTTGAAATTATTTTGGCCATACACCAAATCATCAGCTTTTTTGGAATCCCATTGCCCTTCCTCTTGAGTTTCATGTTTGGGGCTTAGTAAAAATCTGCCTGGTGTGGTGTAAAATTCCAGGCATTGATTGGTATCCACTAAATTTTTCTCTGATCTGAAAAAACTCAGTTGACCATTGGTGTTGAGTTTTTTGGAAGTGGGTATGATAATAAACTAAGCTCAAAGTTTTTTAGATCCTCAAACCCTGTAATTTTTCAAACTCTATGTGGTTTTTCAGTTTTAAATATTTGAAAGGGGATTGAAAACTTCAAGTCATCCTCTTTAATACCCACTTAAAAATACTACTTTCAACTACACTTATTCTCCCACACTTTTTAAGCCAAAAAAAAATATTCTCTAAACTAACTGAAATTTAAACTTGAATTTCCCTCTTCCCATGTATTGGAACTTGGAGTATTAATGCTAAATAAAAGCCAGAATAAATTATTAAAGTCCTATTTTCCCTCCCATTTCAAGCCTGCACCTCCACAATCACTCTCAACCTTCCTACCTTGGGGTCATTTATAATTTCTTCCCCCCCTGTCATGTTAGTTAAAATCCTGAATATTTATTTCAATATATGATGTATTTCTGACCAAAAAAAAATGCTGATTCATTAATGTAACCCCTTCTATTTTATCCAGAATCCTTGGATTATGAAGCTTTTCCCTGCCAATTTTTCAATTTCTGACCTTTGAAATTTTCAGAAGCCCACCTTTAAATTAATTTCCTCCCATAATTTTTTATTGGTTTTTTCCCCTCAAATTTTAGATATCAAAGATAATTTCATGAAATCCTGCAAAATTTTTAATCCTCAGAAAGAGTTTTATTGTCTTTTTTTTTAAAAAAAAATATCTGGACCAATCCTAGAAAGATAGGACATTCCTTTTCATGAATTCTGTTCAAAATAAATTTGTACAATTGCACCTTAAAGATTCTATAAAGGAAGGGAATATTGCATAGTTTCTCTTGAAAATCTTTGCTGGATCCTAATTCCCTTGCATAACCTTAAGTTCTATTCTGGATCCCTGATTTTACCATATTGGCTTGTGAAAATACCCAAGGATGCACTCCAAAGGAGTTGGTATCTTTCAGGGAATCTTGATGATGGTTTAAGGGTGATTTTGGTTATGCTCCAAGGTTATGAGTCATTTTCCTAGTCACTTTTTCAACATATCCCTATCCTCAGTTCCATCTACCTCAGTCCATAAGCGTTACAAAAACAATAGCACAACATCAATGGTGATTTCTGCTTACTACTCCTGGCTTATGCAAAGTGACTTTCCAATATTGGAAACTCAGCTTATACTTGAATGGATGTTCAGTTCAAACTTGATTGTTTTTTAACTGCAAATTTTCAAGCCTTGCTCTTTTATCTCCAGGCATCTCATGCCCGCAGACTTCCATTTCCATTCATGCACTTAAATTAGTTTGAACTTGCATAGAAAGTCATTTTAACTGTATAGTTCCACTAACAGACTAGCCCCCTTCTTTGCATGACCAAATCCATTTAACTCAAATATTTTCACATGTTGTGGTAGTCAAAACCTGTCCTATAGCCATCAGGCTCAATTTTTCAGTGTAAAAACAGCTCAAAACCTCAAAGTAAACTCAGAAATGGCTTCTACATCAGAAATAACCCATAGCCACTCAGCCAAAGTACCCCCTTATCTCTCATGGATTAGAAGATACAGCCCAAAAGACCTCCAACTATGGCAAACTCATACCCAAAAAGGTGTTACAGCCCTTTGGAATACATAAGACATACCTTGGAAACCCTCAAGTGCATACAAGTGCCAGCTTGCCCTCAAGAACAGGACCATACACCAACCCTGTCACCTTATCAGCATAAAAAGATACAGGTACAGGAGCCAGTTCAATCTGTCAGACCCTGTCACCTGAGCCATAATACATCAATACAGAGATAGGGGGAAGTGAAGCCAGTCCAGATCCAGTCACATAAAAAGATAAAGGTACAGGAGGCAGTGCAATAATTCCAGATCCAGTCACCTCATCAGCATACAGAAATACAGATCCAGGAGGCAGTGCAACCAGTCCAGATCCAGTCACCTCATCAGCATACAGAAATACAGATGCAAGAGGCAGTCCAACCAGTCCAGATTCAGTCACCTCAGCCAGAATACAGCAATACAGATACAGGAGGCAGTGCAGCATGTCAGATCTGGTCACCTGAACCAAACAAACTTGCAAATACACATACAACAGGCTGTGCAGAAGTATACAGGACCAATATATGCAGGAGGAAGTGAGACCAGTATAACCAGAAACCAAAAAAATCACCAGTATTTGCACAGCAATAAATGCAGGTAGAATCAAGTAGCACTGAACAAACTACCAGTACAGCACAGCAATATATCTTATCTGCACTACACAGCAATTTATGCAAGGCTGTGAATGCATGAAACCCCTGTAAAAGCTTTTCCCAACCAGCAGAAATGCCTCATGTAACTGTAAAAGCTTTTTACAACCAGAAGAAATGCCTCATGTAACTGTAGAAGCTTTTCCCAACCAGCAGAAATGTCTCATGTACCTTTATCCCACTGTAACAGGGGAAGCCCCAGGGCACCCTCAGGGGCAGCCCTCAGCATCCCCTGAGGACCAGATTTTCTATTCAAGGAGGGCCTCTCTTCCCTATCCAGGTTGTATCATCATGCCATCCACCCCTATGCCCTCAGATGCCATCTGGCCTACCCACCTAAACACTCAATCACCCACCACCTATAAGGCCCTCTTGGCCCAGATAAAAATAGTATCAGTGAATCAGTTATAAAAGGAAAAAAGAAATCAGAAAAAAAGTTATTACCCGTATTTAAACAATTAAACCACCCACAAGGTGCTTGAATAAGTGCTCTTCTGTGACCTAAATATTCAGCAACAGATTAAAGAAAAACCACCCCTTAATCAATAAATAAACCTTAAAAAGAAAGAGAGCACAACTGTCAGCAATGAGACATGTATTGGTGTCCTATAGGCTGCCCAACTCACAAGTCTTGGTAGTATAGTGGTTAAGGAATGTCTTAGTACCCTTCGGAGTACCTAGGTAGTGTGTTCAAGCCTCCATTAGTCCATTACATATCCATATTTTTGACATATAAAGTTTCATATAATCATATTTTTATAGTATGTCTTAATATTAGAAATAATCCCATAAAACCTTGAAGGTTTATATTATAATTTATGGGAGATCTTATAACTTTACTCTAGATTACAATCCTCTGGAAGCGTCCAATTGTATGTACAATTAATGTCCTTAAAGATTTCCCTCTGTGGAAACTATATTCTGTAATAATCCTTATCTACCATAACCCAGATTTTTAGGTGAATTGTAAATTATTTTCTAAGAACTCTCCTTCCAGCTTGTAGATAACTTTCAAGAAGTTAATCATGCTGGAAAAGCGTACAATCAGAAGCTAGGAAACTCCCCTGGTGCAGATAAACTCTGTGGGAATACTTACCCAGAGTATACATATCTATGTGGATTAAGAATATCTAATAATATGGTTGTAATTCTTTGAACACATGCTCTGATGGATCTACAGAGAGTTAGAGGGTAAGTAAATGGATTCTGAAGCCTTGAGAGCGTCCTCTTGAAGGAGAATAAGTGACTGGGGTGATTCCCCCCATCACTTTAAACTTCTGAGTAAATAAATTACAACCTTACCTTGAAAATAGACCCCAATGAGTATGTAAATGCTATTATACATTGGGGATGATTGCTTGGGGCTCTGAGCGACTGGAGAAGATATCTAGGACAGTGGTGTACTCCCCTGATGATGCCCTGAGTCCCCCTGAGGACTCTTGCAATATAAAAGAGGAGGGTCTTGTCCCTACAAGACCTATTCCTCATTGTATTTCATAAACCAGATAGTGCATATTAACAAGCCCATCCAACTTAGTCCACCAAGAGGATTGACTGGGGCCTTTTTATTCAACATCTTATTATATTATATTATCAATCAAACAATCAACTTCAATTTTGAGTCCAAGGTCCTATTGGAGTTATAGTCCTTTTTAGGCTATCATAAAGGGTGTGAGCTTCCTTGTGTAAGCAAGTCTCCTTTGAGCTTTATTTATTAAAGCTAGGCCCCTTATCTCTTTAGAGGCTCAAGGTGTGGCTTTTTTACTCCTGATAACTTACAATCAGTTGAGGTTTTTATTGATATTATCAGTGTAATCATTAAAACCAATATTTGGCAATTATTATTATTTTTTTGCAGGTATCTGCCACAGCTACTATAGCAATAGAGGCAATACTCTGACAACAACAAAAAGAAAATACCAACCTTTCCTCTACCCAGCCCCCTGTGGGTAAACCCATCCTTGGGTCCTCTCCTGAACCATCCCTTTGATAAAACCTTGAACCCTTTAATATTGGGATATTGGTTAAGATCACATATATCTGATAAATAATTAACCAATAGTCTAATACATCTGGTCTATTCTTCAACAAACCCTACCAATAACAATTAATAAGTAATCTAGGTCTGATCTGAGACTTATTTTAAGTCTCCAAGAAACCAGCCATTAATTTAAATAAATTATTGTGCAGACTTACTATAGTACTAAAAGGGCAGGAAATGCAACACCACTCTTAGTATATACTAATACTCCAAAGAAGTAGAAGTAATACTAAATTCCCCTTCAAGGACTTCCAGAAAGCTATTTGCTACTTTATTTATATAATCACGCAGGGTCTCTACAATGTCTTTCCTTCAAAGTTCCATCCATTGAATTCCTGTACTGGCATAATCTATTGCCTCAAAATTATGCTAAAAACCCTAGATAATGTACTGTTCAATTTATTTTCCCATTCCATTCCTGTCATTCATTTCCTAATTGCTTTCTAGCTGTAGAAAAACTTCCATCAGGTTGTATCTAAGCAACTTTGGATTAAATTATAAGGAACATGCATTCTCTATGAAGATTGACTCCTCAGTTAGTTAATTCCATACATTCTTGCATATTTCCTGAGGAAATTTATCACATTGGAATTTTCCTCAGTTTCCATCCATTGTAAAAAGAATTATCCCTCTTGCTGTTTGTAGATCCATTGAACCACCTGTTTGAATTTTTCAGTTATGCTTGATATCTAACATTCCTCCTTGCACTCAGTCTCTCACATTTGTGCCCACAACCATCTAAGATTGCCCTATAGTACGCAAGGTGGTTGTGTGACAATTTGAGAAAATAAATAAGAGAATTACCATTTTCAAAACTAGAATTGTTATATCTAAAATTTTCAAAAAAAATTGAAGTATTTGGTATCTCAGGAAGCAGATGATTTTTTCTATAGAAGGAAGTATTTTCATTTTTTTTTTAAAAAAAAATAAGAAAATAATTCTAAAATGGTGATCTGAATTCATGTTTTTAGAATAACTATATACATACCTTTTTTTCAAAGAATGTTTGATTTGAGGGTTTCTTTTGAAAAAATAATGAATTTTCTCAATCATTTATCATCATTCAATATTCTCAACATCAGAATTTAGAAATTTTCAGCAGATAATTTTAAGTAAAACAGAATAAAAAAGTTACACAGATGGCTGCTATTGCCTTTATATTGATATTGAGATAATGTGCATGTTTTAGTACTTTTTCTTGCAATATTAATTCTTCATTTCATGATTTTAAACACTTTATATTTAAAAAAGGAGCCTGGAATTTTGGGGAATAATGCTTAAGTTGATTTGAAAACCTCCATGAAGACTTAGTATATATCTCTTTTTTATTCTTAAACAATCAATATCTGATACAAGAACAGGATTAGATCAAGATATTTCAGAATTGATTTGGATATCTGTAATGGAATTCCCTCTTTAATTTTCCAAAACAACTTGCTGATTAAAGCACAAAAAATAAATTATAATAAAATATGTTTAAAGATCAGATTTCTCCTGAAAAATCAGATTTCTTTTGCAAAATCATATTATAAATATAAAAATGAGTTTTGTTTTTGTTTTTCCTATCCTTTTTCCCTCAATTTCTTTTTATTATCTTGTAAATATATTTCAAAATACTTTGTAAACTCATATTATAATTATGAAATCATCAAAAATCAGTCATGAAAGATGAAAAATAAAAAACATTATTCATGAGTTTTTTACTTGAAACCCTTAATATTTGTTGGAATTTTAAACAAAATTCAAAATTAATAAAGATATGCTTAAAAATTAAAATTTAATAAAAGAATAAATAATTTCAGAAAATGAGCCAGCTGATTGGAAATCACAAATGCCCTTCCAAAAAAAAATTATATGATAAATGAAAGATCATTCTTCCAGGGAAGATTTTCTAAGCCTTGTTTACATATTTCACAAGCACTCAAATAAAATATAGCTTGTAAAAATATTGAAATTTCTTATTAATATAAAATTGAGAGGAAGGGACAACAATGTTTTTGTCAAAGGAATAAGATGAAAAAATTGAAATATGATTTTTATCTGAGTATTTCTGCATCAAAATTTACCAAGAAACCCAACTTATGGTTCCTTAGGAACCAAAATTGAACTCATTGATTAAGAATTTTAAGAATTAAAAGGCAGTCTAATAAAGTAAAATTGGCTGCAGGATATTTTTTTTATTTAAAAAATAGTTCATGAGGAGTTCTTTAAACTAAAAAATTTGTGAATCTTTTGAATCTGAAAATAATTTAGTCAAAAATCATTAACATGAAGAAATATTCATTTCAAAACTTTTTTAATGTTTAAAACTCAATCTGTGATGTAATTTTCCAATGTCTATGTTTTTTTGAATTTTCTCTAAATTTCACAACAGAAATCTGCATCTCAATTGATGGCAAGTTCCATCAAGGAGCTCATGAATAATTCCTGACCTAGATCAGTTCCAGATTTAACCAATCTCCAATGCACTGTAACTGTGGATTGTGCACAGTGACTGTGCACCAAAAACCATTTGGAGAGTGAAAATAAATTCAACTAGAGATTGGAGAGAGCTTCAGCCAGAGCTTCCTGGATGGCACTTTCTAAAAGGTTTCATCACTTTGTTTGTGGTGGTTCAACTTCCCAAAGTTCAGTGAATTCAATTTCCCATGCTGTAAAAGTTTTCAAACATTTTATGAAATTTATACTTTTTTTTTTAGCTTTGATGATCCTAGATGCAACCAAATATTAAATCCAGAACCAGAATGAATTTTCCCTAGAATTCAAAATCATGAGTAATTAATTTCACTGGTAATACACCAAAAGAAACATTAGTCCTTGAAATAAGATCAATTTACAAATTAAAAAAACTGAAATTCAAATTAAAATAACAATTGGGAAAATGTATTCAAATAATAACAATAATAATAATGATAATTGAGGACTTAACTAAAAGAAACATCTACATTCAGGTGATCATTTTTTTTCAAAAAAAAATGAAATAAAAGGCAGAAAACAAAAGAAAAAATAAATAAATAAAATGACAGCTGAAGTCCAATGTATTTCAATATATTTATGAAGAACTTTGGATTGTTCATAAAATTCCTCATTTCTGTGACATACTTTTCCCATTGGTGACTTATTTATTTTTGAATTCAATTGTATTTAAGGAATTAGTTTCCTCATGGGCCCAATCCCTTAACTCATGGATTTTTTATGTCTGTGTGCCATCAGCCCCACGTGGAAAAATCCTTTACTACATGGATGTTTCAAGAATTGATTTTTTTGGAACTTTGAAGCCATATCCCTGTATCTGGGTTTCTGAAACCTTTAACATTAATTTTTTGGTAATTTCAAAAGCATGATAACACCTTGAAAAATTCATTCAAAATCAAAGAAATAAAAAAGAAATCTCATTGCATTTTTGGATCCTTTTCTTTGCCTTTTCAATCAATTTTTCTTGGGTGATTTAAAATCTTAGGAAATTATAAAATCAATAAAAGATCTTCAAAATATTTCTTGGGGATTTTTTTGGATGTATTCTTGGCCTCCAAAAATTGAATTCAATGTAAAAACACTTCAAAATAACACAACCTTTTATATTTTTTTTTCTTTTTTACATCAGACATCAACACTTCTCTCATTTCTAATCAACTATCTTGAGATGAAAATTGAAAGATGAAAATCAAATCTCTTCTGACTTCTTATCACAGGTTTTACCCCAAAAAATATTTATCACAATGAAATTTGTTCAAAGTAAAAGGGGTAGTCTGTCTTTATGTATCTTTTTTTTTGTTGG
This sequence comes from Puccinia polysora, assembly GCA_025617555.3. Taxonomy (NCBI): domain Eukaryota; kingdom Fungi; phylum Basidiomycota; class Pucciniomycetes; order Pucciniales; family Pucciniaceae; genus Puccinia; species Puccinia polysora. Next base: position 16,764,050 of record CM062620.1, on the reverse strand, counting down.
TTTTCTTGAGAATGATGGATAATTTGGAAAATTTGAATTTTAAGGTTAAAAAAATTCTTTTGAAGGTTTCAAAGGATTATTGCTTGTTAATTTTTGAAGCACTACTTGTGTCTCAAAATCTAAACCAATAAATGATCACAAGAACCTTTTTTGGCTTGTGGCCCTTTCTTTTCAGCCCTTTGGCAGGCATAGATCAATACAACTTTGAATATCTTCCAGGGACCTCCTCCAATTAAGAAGCACTCCAATCATGTTATAAACAATCACCTTCACCTCTTCCACCCACCCATCACCACACCACACCACACCACACCACACCACACCACAGCACACCACAGCACACCACACCACACCACACCACACCACACCAAACCAAACCGTACCACAACAAACCACTGCACTGCACTGCACTGCACTCCACTCATCACCACACCATGCACCACTCATCTTCAATAACCACAACTCAAGAAAAACAACTCAACATTCCAAACCTACCAAAAAATATCCCCCTGAAATTTAATCTTCCATCAAAAATTCAAATATTTTTATCTTCCAAAACAGTTTTGGAACATTTTCAACTTCTAACCTTAAATCTTCAAATAATCAATGAACCTCAATAAATACTTCCAAAAAACATGTTTTTCCTTATATAAAGTCTCTGAATT